>JACTOM010000908.1:3850875-3900011 GCA_015832385.1 Elymnias hypermnestra
CGATCGAAAAAGATGGTAAAAAGTACCAGGTTTAAAACTGCATCAATAGTTTTTGTTCAATCTAGCAATAATATTTCGGTAGGGGCCATCGAAACCTAAACTCTAAGGTGGGCCAATAAATGTGTCCAGAAGAGTATAATGAGGTAATTAGAAAGTTATTTAGATAGATACACTCTTAATCCTTATTTAGCTATGTATGTATTATTTACCTTAAGCATTTAAGGCATATTATTATAATCTATTTTATTTAAAAGAATGTCTTAGGAGTCATCTCAGAAATTATTCTGTGTGGAGTATACTCCATAGATTTTGTCTGAAACTTTTCATGATTGGGATTAAATAGAGTTAAACCCCGGGCAAACGTTGCTTTATAATACAATTTTAGGATTAAAGCATATTTTAGTTATCAGCTTCCATCTTTATATTGTAACATTCACTCCATGTTGATAAAATCTACATGGGAGACCGTATCGAGGTGCACGGCATGGCGCCAGGCCAAGTTCCGGCTTAAAACACGCAGTGTAATACACGAAATATTGCGATATGCTTTTGGCCCCTAATAAATTTGATGGTACGTTACAGGTAGATTACCTAAGTGCTTATTTAGGTAAAGGTAAATAGCAACCTGCCTCATTGGTCTAATGGTTAGCAATTTCTACTACAGACATAAGGTCCTGGGTTCGAGTCCCAGCTCGGGCCAATTCGAAATCGATATTGAGTTTTCTATTAAGATTTTCTCAATATTTGCCCGAAGTTGGGAGGTCGGCGGTGTGATCCAACCTCGGGCCTCGGAGAGCACGTTAAGCTGCCGGTCCTGCGCTTGATCTCTCTCCGTTTGTGTCGGATTCCCGTCACATCGGACTATGAAGTGAAGGAATAGAGAGTGCCCTTGTGTACTATGCCTGTCAATCCGCAGTGGAGCAGCGTGGTGGGTCTATGCTCTAAAAACCCTCGCTCCTCGGAGTGAGGAGGCCTGTGCCCAGCAGTGGGACGTTAATGGGCTGCTACTTACTTAAATAGCAGCCTGTTAGCGCCCCACCGCTGAGCACAAGCCTCCCCACTAATAGAAGAGCCAGTTTTAGGGCATACACCTTGCTGCTCCCTTGCTACCTTGGGAAAACACAATGATGGAATCAATAGAGTCGCACGTACACGTTACAATCAAGCACGTACGTTTCATTTTTGTAAAGATAAACTTAACTCGCTACTAGTCCAGCAGTGTGGGAGGGGGTGGGGGTGGTATTTATACTCAAAATTGAAGCGTTAATTCAGATAATCGGTGATAGGTATAAGTGTCACACCTCACAACATCCAACTGGTGTGGACGTTTGGGTCAGCTATATCAGTAAGGCAATGATTTAAAGATGGTTTTTGAACCATACACTCACTTTCTTATGCTCATTTCCTTCTTTAAGGATTAAAATCTTGCAGTTTTTCTATTATATATACATACATAGCATCACGCCTCATTCCCATAGGGGTAGGCAGAGACTACGTCCTTCCATTTGCCACGATCCTTGCATATCTCCTTTGCTTATTTCATTAAACCTTTCATACAAGTTCGTCGGTTTAGAGTAATCTTGACCTGGCCCTTATTTAAAATTTCCTAGATTTGGTCCAGGAACGTTCGCCTTGGTCTTCCCACTTCCAACTTTCCCATTTCTATTGTATCTATAGATATATTGTAAGCTCACATGAAAGCTTTGACAAATGTGTCAATATGCAGCGCTGAGCTTGTTCAACAATAGGTTATAAAGTCCAGAGAGCGAAACCAGGAACGGGCCAATTTAAAAATTGGGTTTCCTTTTACGGAATTCTCAATATTAGTGCTGTGTTGTTTATTTAATGGTATGTTTCTCCCCACGTTAGGCCTACGGTCCTGTGCCTGATCTGTCTCCGGTCTTGTACCTGATATATTTCTAATCTTCCGCCTGATCTCTTATCAGTCCTGTGCCTTTTTTCCGCTGGGAAATGCTTTTATGTACTTCTGCTAAGAGGTAGAAAGTGAATGACTAGCCGACAGCCTAAAGATGTTCATGAAAGAGGGATTCGTGAAAACGCCTCTTGTCGCCCAATCTCCTCCTCCAAAGAAAAGGAGCGTCTGGTGCAGCTTGCGGTTCTCGTCCCATTGCTTCTTGCAACGAAATAACGGCCTTTAGCGTAGTCTCTCTCTGGTCTTGTGCCTGAGTTATCTCTGGTCCTACGCGAGATTACTCAACGATCCTACACTAGATGTGTTAGATTGGATGAATGGAGAGTCCAATTGTGTTTTCCCATACACTTGTGCATTATAATAATTCCTGGGCAACTGGCTTATAATCTGGTTGAGATTGGCCTTGGCCAAGATTCAGTTAAAAAGATGTAAAAATATATGTCAGTTTAAAAATCCGTGCTAGGAAGAATGTTGTTGTTTTCTTGCCATGATCCCACTAGGTGGGGTCGGCACAGCATGTTTCCTTTCGCCACTTCCCTCTATCCGCTGTCATTTCTGCATTCACACCCTTAATACACATATCCTCTTTCACACAATTCATTCACACTTTTTTTGGTCGCCCTCTCCCGGCCCTGCCGCTTACCATCATATTTAGAACCCTCTTACATACATGGCTATCCTCCCTTCTCATTACATCCATACCAGGCTAACCTTCCACTCCTTAACTTCTCGGTCACTGGTGCTACTTTCACACTTCCTCTAATATACTCATTCTTAATCTTATCCAATTGCTAGGAAGAATAGAAACTTTAATATTTCTATTTAACTTTACTTGCTCCGTATCTTTTTGTATTACTAAACATATTTCACAGGAATATCGATATTCTTTTATCAATATTTATAAAACGGGGCAATTCTTTAGCGAGTTTTATTTTAAGCCTGTAATTTATAACGGAATCTCTCCGTCAATAACAGCTGGCGTTAGAATGGAAAGTCTTTACCTTTCACTGTATGATTGATAGCCGATATTACAAACGGAACAGCCGTAGCTTAGAAAGTAAGTAATTATTTATATAAATAAGTATACACTTTGCACTTTTCAATTTACTTTTAACTGGCGACATGTTTTGTCTGGCAACAATCGCTTCAGTTGTAGACCCTTCAATTTTTAAAACAGCTTCTAAGATATTCATTTAAATTAAATAGTGTAATAGATTATAATAATAATCTTAGATGCTGTTTCCCTTCGAGTCTGCTCAGATTTCCGTTACCTCGGCTCTATCTTCCAAAACGACGGCGGCATTGACCGATATGTTACTAGCAGGATAAATGCAGGTTGGATGAAGTGGAGGCAGGTCTCGGGAACAATTTGCGATGCCAGAATGCCCCTTAAACTAAAGGGGAAAATTTATAAGACGATCGTAAGACCTGTCATCCTGTATGGATCAGAGTGCTGGGCCACCAAAGGGGAGAATGAAAGGAAATTGCATGCAGCGGAGATGCGAATGTTGAGATGGATGTGTGGAGTGACAAAATTGGATAAGATTAAGAATGAGTATATTAGAGGAAGTGTGAAAGTAGCACCAGTGACCGAGAAGTTAAGGAGTGGAAGGTTAGCCTGGTATGGACATGTAATGAGAAAAGAGGATAGCCATATATGTAAGAGGGTTCTAAATATGATGGTAAGCGGCAGAGCCGGGAGAGGGCGACAAAAAAAGTGTGGATGAATTGTGTGAAAGAGGATTATGTGTATTAAGGGTGTGAATGTAGAAATGACAGCGGATAGAGTGAAGTGGTGAAAGGAAACATGCTGAACCGACCCCACCTAGTGGGATAAGGGCAAGAAAACAACAACAGTGTAATAGATTATAATAATGTACATGAAATGCTTTATTAAACGTGTTAATGTTGATATCGATTAATACTGTATCAGTCTATATATCTTTCTAATTGTCGTAAGGTACGTGACCATTTTGTAGGTCACAAAATGGATATAGGGCGTCGTCCTTAAACGATAGATATATGCAAATTAGGATTTTTTTGTAGATTTCTAATAGACCAACATTCTTCAATTTATAATTTAATTATATCTCTAAGAGATTCAGCAGCGTTTTCGATGAAAGCTCCCAAAGGGCTTGATTTTTCCCGACGTTTTCAACAACTGCCGTTATATTTCATCCAATTTACAGAAACCCTTGAAAAATTTTATGCCTAAATCTAGCTTATGAATTACTCTATCTATTACATAAAACCGAATTTTGAGTTTATCGGAAATTGATGGATAGGGAGACATATGAAGCGGAGGACTTTATTTTAAAATATGTAAGGTACGTTTAAAAGATATATGGTATCGAAGACTTTTTTGTAGATCTATAAAAGAAGTATTATCTTACAATAGATTGTATTTTATCTCTAGAGAGTTAGGGAGCGTTTTCATATCTATCTAAGTAGAAAAAATGTTTTGATTTTGATGAACACGATCACTAACTTATCAGGAATAGGAGAAAAATAACCTTTGGAAGATTTACTAGAAATCAGCTGAACAGTTTGTTTATTTCTCAATTTATTTTTTATTTCTATTTTAGGCATAACCCCTACATGTTCTGTAGGATTCTAATCAAACTTTTACGTATTACGTATAAGTTTTTCAAACGTCATTACGAAGTTGTAATCCAACGAGTGGGGTTTCTCACTTGAAGGGTAAAGTTTGACGCATCACTGAGCAAGTTCCTCAATGGTTTTTCCCAGAATTATATATCCTCTATCCTTATTAAACAAATGTATAATATTCTCTATAATGCCTGTGATTTTACTAACATTGTATTGCACATATTATTAGAAAGACAGAAAGCATTAATGTACATAAATCACGCCTCATTCCCATCGGGGTAGGCAGAGACCACGTCCTTCCACTTGCCATGATCCTTGCATATCTCCTTTGCTTCTTTCATTCTCATTCAACCTTCCATACAAGTTCGTCGGTTTAGAGTACTTTTGACCAGGCCCTTATTTAAAACGTTCGCCTTGGTGATCCCCTTCCAACTTTTCCATTCACGCTTAACTCATAAATTTTTTTTGTCAGTCTCCTTTTATTCAGTCTCTTTACGTACCCAAACTATCTAAACATACATTTATCAATTTTAATAATTACATCTTATTTTATATCACAACGAAGCATTAATGTGACTTTGCGAATAGAGAGTTGCCCACAGAGCGCTTACTTGTTGAATAGTGAACGTTTGCCAGTCGCAGATCGCCAAGGTCGTTTTGGCGTCAAAGTTATTCCGGATTCGGAAACAGCATGGAACAATAAATAAGCCTCAAATTTAATCTAGTTTATGTTAAGTTATTGTATTTTTTGTGTGCATCTGTCTATCTAGCAGTATCATCTAAACCGACCAAAACATTGAATAGCTGTTTTAATAAATTATGTAATGTATTTCAACGAATAAACGTTGTCTCATCGACATGTATATATATTCTTCTTCTTTACATTCCTCTCCAATTACTGGAGGTTATATATATTCAAGAATACAGTTACAATTATCATTAAATTGTACGGAAATACTGAAAGTGATTCATCCAACCTGAATTCCAAGTCCCAATTTACTAATTCGCCTTTGTCATGTAGAGAACGTTATAGAGAATAGAATGTGGTTGGACTATTAAAAGCATTAATATATTTTGGAGGTTTGTTATAAATCTCTTGTCTTAATTATGAATATTGAATTAAATATTTGACCGCTATGAACTTCTGACACTACTCGACACAATTTAATGACTTTTTAATTTGCTGGATTTGTTAAAATCAAATCTCTTTTGTTTTTGCTGAAATATAAGTTCTGCTATCAATTATGTTACATAAACATCATATATATGACATCCTACTATCGTATTAGTGGTCTATCGAATATGCTCAGCTCCGCAGCTTACGCCGTTAAAAGAATTCGTTGATACTGCCAGACTGGTATATTTCAGCTATTTTCACAGCATTATGTCATACGGTATTCTACTTTGGGGTAATGCTGCTGATATAGATGCAATATTTGTGCTGCAGAAAAGGGCCGTTCGTGCGATTTACAATATGGGTCCAAGAGAGTCGCTAAGAAACAAATTCAAGGCAGTTAACATAATGACAGTTCACTGCGTATACATATTAGAAAACTTGTTGTACGTACACAAAAACATTGACTCTTTTAATAAAAAGAGTGAATGTATATCATATAACTTACGAAACAAAAACAAACTTGTTATAAATTCTAGTAGGCTGCATAAAATTAACAACTCATTTAAGGGTAACTGTATACGTTTCTATAATAAACTCCTACAAGACATTCTAAAGATGTCAATGAGAAAGTTGATAGAAAAATCGTATTATAAGTTGCAAGAGTACTCAGACGATAGAAACGCGTGGTAGTGAACGAACTGCTCTAATTTGAATTGAAATATATTAAACTAATATGATATTGCAATGATGATGGTAACGAAAAAACAAAACACCCGACTGAGTTTGTTGTGGGCTCTTCTCAGAATAGGGCGTGAAGGAACCCTCGTAACTTTAGATTATAAGTCATTCTGGAGTATCATCATTAGACGTACATTAGAATTAGAGTGTGGAAAAGAAAAAAATATTGACGATTCAAAAGTGCTGTAATATGCCTACTTGAATAAAGATATTTTGATTTAACTTGTATATAAGCAATTTAACCCGCATAGTTCTAAATCCCTTACCATTTTAGGTCAACCCGTTCTTAGTAAGCGTCTATATCGCAAATGGAATACAGGCTGTATTTTAAATCAATCAACTCAACACTTTTTGAGTCGCTCAATGATTGTTTTTGACTTATACATGTAGATATATTAGTTATTCCCATTGATGCTACATACGTAGTACCAGAAAAATAAATATAGCAGAAATCGCTACTTATCAAGGTAACAATCTAATCTATTCTTAGACTGAAAATCTGATTAACTATAAGAGCCTTGGTTTGAATCCTACCGACTGCGCCACCTTTTTAACAAAGCAACTGCGATGGCGTTCTATTAAAGACTGATTTATTTATTTACATTAACATTTTGCTTATTATTTAAGTAAGCCTTCATTACAAATACTAAATTCAATAATCAAATCCACTCGAAGACTGAAAATAAGATTGAATCGGATCAAATCCTATCGACTGCGCCATTTATTATTTAACAAAACAAACAGGATGACGTTAACACTGAAGTCTCATTTATTAATTTACATTAACATTTCATTTTTTATATTCATTAGCTTACATCACAAATACAAAATTGACTGTCTGTCCATATATAAATCTAGAGATAGGAAGGATCTTTTGTGTTCTGCTTCTAGAAGTGCCCATTACAAAGTTAGTCGAATATTTTTTATCATCATTCAGAAAAATAGTTGTTTATCTTTATCATATCATAACATTAGTTTGACCTTTGACCTTGTACACCTAATTCTGTAGTCTAGTCTTTAAGACGCTCTAGCACTTTATTTATAATCCCAATGTTAAGGGTGTCTGGGAAAACTTCGTCTTTTTAACATAACGACTTGTTTAAAACAAGCTTTAAGACGATCTTTTTTAATTTACATTGCTTACTTTATCTCTAACAATAATAGAAAGTTTTTAAACAAACAGACAGATTTGTGTTATTAAAATTTGATAAAATTGGTATGCATATTGGCAAGTCTTTTATTTCTATAGAACAAATGTATTTAGAGATAGATTGTACATATGTGTAATTCTTTCAAGGGATCGGAATATACAAGCCTAAAATACAATAAATAGCCGTTACTATGATAACCATTGCCATGGTAACTGTTTCTATGGCAACTAATGCAATAATGACATTTCCCATTCTAGTCCTATACTGTTCTTGTAAGAACCGCGGCTACAAATAACCGCTGTCATGGTAACCGTTGTCATGATTATCGATCCTATGATAACAGTTGCTATGATAATCTTTTCTATGATAATCGGTGGTATGGTTACCATTGCCATGATATACGTTGTTATAATAAAAGATTTTTTAATAATCGATGATATGACAACAGTTGCTATGATAATCGATGCTATGGTTACCATTGCCCTGATGTACGTTGCTATAATAAAAGTTTTTTTAATAATCGATGATATGACAACAGTTGCTGTGAAAATCGTTTCTATGATAACCGTTGCTATGATAATCGGTGCTATGATTACAATTGACATAATGTACGTTGCTATAATAGAAGTTTTTTTTTAATAATCGTTGATATGACAACAGTTGCTATGATAATCTTTTCTATGATAATCGGTGGTATGGTTACTATTGCCATGATGTACGTTGCTATAATAAAAGTATTTTTAATAATCGATGATATGACAACAATTGCTATGATAATCGTTGCTATGATAATCTGTGCTATGGTTACCATTGCCATGATGTACGTAGCTATAGTAAAAGTTTTTTTAATAATAGATGATATGACAACAGTTGCTGTGATAATCGTTTCTATGATAACCGTTGCTATGATAATCGGTGCTATGGTTACCATTGACATGATGTACGTAGCTATAGTAAAAGTTTTTTTAATAATCGATGATATGACAACAGTTGCTGTGATAATCGTTTCTATGATAACCGTTGCTATGCTAATCGGTGCTATGGTTATCATTGCCATGATGTACGTTGCTATAGTAAAAGTTTCTTTAATAATCGATGATATGAAAATATTTGCTATGATAATCGGTGCTATGATAATCGTTGCTATGATAACCGTTGCTATGATAATCGGTGCTATGATTATCATTGCCATGATGTACGTTGCTATATTAAAAGTTGTTGTAATAATCGATGATATGACAATAGCTGCTATGATAATCGTTGCTATGATAACCGTTGCTATGATAATCGGTGCTATGATTACCATTGCCGTGATGTACGTTGCTATAATAAAAGTCGTTATAATAATCGATGATATGACAATAGTTGCTATGATAATCGTTGCTATGATAACAAAAGAGAACACGTGAGATTTGTTTCGTAGCCCTGTTGTTTGGTTATTTATTTGACTTTAGACTTAGAAGCTTCGGCGGTGTTTAGTTACCAGTTTACTAATAAAGATGTGCCGTCAAGCAAAAACATGGCCTTCCAACTTACACTTACCTTTAGTTGAGATCAGAATTCACCTATTAGCTAAACAGAAAAAAATTGACGCAAATACTTGACAGACAAATTTGATTACAAAACTAAGCATCAGCTAAAAAGATTTTCTGGCGAAAAATACAGAAAAATAGGAAATGTCTTGGCTTGTCTGTGTCATATAAGTCTGTAATAGATTTTGACAGATGTCTTATTCATATATTTTGTATATAGATTTTTTCCATTATCTATCGCGTTACATTTTGAACAGATCCACAAGGAAAATGATTTGTTACTATCTTATGTTACAAATCTGAAAGTAAAGGATTTGTTTGCTTGAAGGCGTTAATTTCAGGAACTACTGGTCTGATTTGGAAAATCCTTCCAGTTTTAGATAGCCAATTTAACAAGCAAGGCTCTAAGCTACATATAATTTTACTTAGACCAATAATAGCGGTGCGCCAATAAATAATACTTCAGAATCAGTGTTTTTTACCATTGGAAGCTTCCGGTAAGTGCGCTACGTAAACAGTTAAAATTACGCAAATATCATGTATTACAGAATTGTTTCCCTTTAAAAGATCTAAATAAAAGTCTTTGACAGTATATACCTATCTTTTAAGGTTTGTTTAATATAACCTTTTTTGTGCGAACCAATTTGTTCTCTATCTCTTATGTGACACAGACGAAATTGCATTCGGTACACCTTTAATAAATCAATTATGGTTGGAACGATTTTAATGACCTGATTTTTGTTGAATGGATAATAACTATATAAATTTCCTAGATAGAATAATAAAAACTAATCTAGAATGACATGGAACAGCACAATAAGTACTCGAATTACAATATATACAAAAACAACTGGTGGAAATGACAACTGCTGACATATCGAATTGTCTGCATCATTTAAGATCATTAAGTATCTATATATCACGACTTGAAATTCGACATGCACATTCCATTAACAAATCAGACTCTTCCTAAGATAGATTTTCTCAAATTCCACAAAGAATCGATAAGTTACTGAGAGATTACCAAAACTATTCACCCAATTGACTTGAAATACAATTCATTCAGCGACATTCTCACAAATTCATGAAATAGGAACTACGCAAGTAACACCATGGATAACAACCAGTATATCTATTATTCTGTATTCATTACTGAATTCGTCCAAAGCAGGTTTTGGTACAGCAAGTTAATCGTTATATTTTCCACTTGGATACCCCGAGCTGTGACGTCCGTTTTTACGTCCTAGGCGTACCTAATATGTACTAAAATTTTATGAATATTAGGCACCAAAAGGAATCTAAAAATATATAAATGGATAATTACATTTTCTCTTTAATACACATTAGAGGTTAGAGTATGGGTTTCAATTTGCCAAATTTCAAGCTTAGGCCGTTTTTGCGTTCCCCACGAAAAAAAAACATTATAAACATGAACAAATTCGTATTTTGTATAAAGAAAATAATAAAATCTAACTGATTAACTAAGACTTTAATTTAAATGTAGACCCAATTGATTTGAATATACTGCAAAATGACTTCTGTCGTTATGGTGACGCTCCTAAAATCAAGTGTCTTGATATTCTCGGTTTAGAAGATGAGTTTTAAGTCAGTTTACGTTCACATATCTCCAGAATCAATGATTTCTGAGTCGGATCCATTTAGGGTATTGAAGAGAAAACCATAAGTCGATCTTGGATGTAACATTAAGAAAAGAAGAAGTTTGCGTTGAATTTTACTAAATCGTGTAAGTCTGCCCAATATGACACTTCTGACTCAAAAGTTGTTTTATTTATCACATAGTATATAATTAGAATTGGGAAACAAACAGTTTTAAAACACATACAAAATATAAACGAATAAAGTTTCCATTTAAAGACAACACACAAAGCAGACAAAAAAGAATGAATTAAAATTAAAACAAGACCAAATGTTATCTGCTGAATTGACTCTGATTTGCTTTAATAAAGTTAATATGCAGTTAAATAAATCTCAGCTTTTAAGTAATTACAAAAGCGAAACGGTAAAGGTAAAGGATGCTAAAGAACTCTCGTGACTTTTGATTGCAAGTCGGTCTTTAATATCATCATCAGTCGTCCCTTGAAATAATAAATTGCGCTCTTGAAAATGGTGAATTTTACTAGATATATCCTCCCAAGGAATTTTGCACACTTCTGACCTGAAAGTCGTATATCACAAGGACTTCCTGAAGGAAAACGGAGTCGGAAACTACACAGATGATACCAATGTAAGAGAATATTTATGGAAAAGAGACTAAGGGAATATGGAAATTTGCCTAAGCCGTTTCGAAATTGTAAAAAGCTCCATGCAAAGGTTGTGAAACAGAAATTGTCAAAAAAATACATCCATTAGCAACGATGGCAACAGAGCATTTGCATGTCACATAAAATGAGATACAGTGACCCTAGTTCTAATCCATTCGAGCTTAGAAATGGCGGGTGGATTCAGTCGGCCATTTTGGTGTGTCCGCCATTTTGTCGTACGGAAACGTATAATGGCCGACCTTTGTCTGTTTTAGTTGTAGTTTATGCGCTCGTGTTAATGGCTTGAGACGTAAATGGGATTCGAGATGAGTGTGGTTCAGTTTATGTCATAAGCGTTGTTATGGTTACACTTTATTGGTTTAGCTCATATGAATAAATGTGCATTGACGTAGACATTTTGTCAAATAGCAAGTATAAAGAAGTCTATACAACCAACCTCTTCTTTGGCACTTACAATGATGTGGATACTCTTATCGCTTGAAGGTGTCCTAAGTCCGATTCCTATCAGGACAATTTTAGGAAATTGGGTTTTCTAATTTGTCTCAATCTAGACCTTATGGCTGTGGCTTTGGTACGATGCTGTGTAGAACTTTTAAGAGGTTGTAGGAATATTAAACTACAAATCTATAATGTTTATTAATATAATTTGTTTATGGTAATCACATAACTTTGCTGTCATTTTCTTGTGGCACTTGTGTCTATGATTGTAACTCTTATCTATGGCAATAAACGGTGTTTGAACTATCTATTTGTTTCGTGTTATAATTACTTTTCTACAGAGGTAAATTGCTTCTTACCACATTAACGCAATTTCATCTTAGACTGTCTCATCAGGTGTGATAACACTCAAAAGCTATTATGCAATTCTATGTATATAACACTCAAAAGCTAATATGCAAAAGGCTTATATATGGCGAATTACAATAATCTGTTGTTGTATTTTTCTTTTGTCTTTTTGTTGTGTTCAATAAATTATACATCAATTTATCTGTCTAATCAATAAGCAATATAAGAAAACAAAGTCGTGTTCGTTACACGATTTGTAACTCAAGAATAGTCCAAATGAAAACAACTGTAATATAGATTGGTCTGCATCATTGCAAATGATTCAGAATATGCATATAGCGACAATATTAATAGCGAATCAGGACAACTCACGGACTTATTACGGAATCTTTAAAACTATACGCCTCATCGATATGAAAATTCTGAATCATGGTTCTTTTGTGATGTGATGTTAGAAAAGAATGCTTCGAATGGACAGCTAAAAGGATAAATAGATCCATCCTCGCAGAACTTGACATTTGGTCATGCCATCGGAAGATAACCAGATATCCTGGAAAAATTGGTTTAAGTAGGAAGCGTTGGAGGGAAAAGACCAAGAGATCTCTCGTTTAACCAGTGGTCCGACCAAATAAAGATTATAATGAGGTTTGTGTTTCCAACAAACTAAAAAGAAGCCGAGAATATAGACAATGAGAAGCAGCACGCCCATATATTAAGGCATATCAAAGCAAGCACAAATTAAAGAAATGAAGTATACGTAAATCATGATGATGACATGAAAATTGACAAACATAATCATTTTAGGAACATTAACTCATAAACAGGATATATAAGTGATAAAGAGTCAGTTACTGCGAAATCTCTATTACTATTCGCTCAATTGCATATTGCTTTCGCAATATAGACTCTTACTGAGAATGGATTGCCTTTTATTTCCAAAGGAACGAGATCTACGCGAATAACACCAAACACCATTGTCGATCAGCTGGCTAGAGAGGATACTGTAGAAGGAGTTGATGTCACCCTGATACCATATTTTACCGATTGTCTATATTTGGTAAAAAGAAAATGTTACGACTTGTGGAGAGAATATTTTGATAAAAGATCATTAGAAAAGGTCATCTGGTATAAGACCATACAAAATGAGCTAAGAACAACGCCCTGGATACAAAACACCCACTTGAATCGCGCTGAATCCGGTACAGCCTTACGTTTTCGTTCCGGACATGTTCCACTGAATAATTTTGCCTACTTAATGGGCAAAACATCTTCTCCCAACTGCGCAATATGTGGCGTTGTGGAGGATTTGTACCATATTCTAGTGGAATGTGCCCGGAATGGGCCGGGGCGACATACCTTCGTCAGTGAATACAGCGAGATTCAATGGGTTGGTGAACTTAACTTATTGCTGCAGGAATTTAGAAAATTGATACATTTCTATGAGTATGGAGTACGTCTAAGAGGAACCTAATCATTGTGAAATTATGAGTACTCAACAGAGTTTAAAATAATATAAAAAAAACACCATGTAAAGCTAGTTTACATATAAATTTTGGATTTGAACTTTGTCCTTTCACAAGAGACACCGAAATTGAGGAAAATAACTCAATTATGTCCAAATTACACGTTGTATTTACTTGAAATAATATCACCGACGTCTCTGTCTGTAAATAATTACTATAATGTTGTTTGTAGAGCACATTTGTGTAATATAATGAATATCTTGTAATTACAGAGTCGATCACGTTCGAATGAAGGCTTTTGTACTATCACAAAGGAAAATATACTAATATCATACTTGCGTGGAAATGTTTATTTGAATGTCGTTATAATGTTATTATACTCCGTGATTCATTATCTTTATTCACTCGAAATAGGGAATAATATTTACGAATTACGATTATTCAATGTTCATTCAATATAGAGGTTTTCTGTTTATTAAATATAATATTACAAAAGGCATATTATAACGTTGAAGATTATTAAAGCGTTAAAAATGTTTGGATTTGCACACAGAAGCAAAATATTACGTCGTAATCTACAAAACTATATTTACATAAATAAAAATTCTTACACAAAAAGAACCGCCTTCAAAACAGACTTATAAATATATTAGTATCCTCTAAAAAGTAAGAAATAATTGCGTTCTTCGTATTCTTATATTCGGAGTCGGCGTCGGCCAAGGCTGATGTTCCCCGCATGTCCACTTGGCAGCTCCCGCGTCTCCCCCACCTATAGCTATATATATAGGCACCTCAGCTGACACCGACTCCAAATATAACAATACGAAGCACACTATAAAAGAATACGCAATTATTTCTTACTTTTAGAGCATATTAATAGATTTGTAAGTCTGCTCTGAAGGCGGTTCTTTTTTTGTTAAAATTTTTAGTTATTTTTTGTTTTTTAGTGAATTTGAAGTAAATGTGTTGCAATGCAGCAACAAACTTAAGCTCATTGCTATTTGATTACAGACACTTATATTTTCTGCCTTAAACCGCACCCTTACTGTAAACCATTGAGGAAATCCATTGATCTTCAGATTTAACTACGACTAGCACTTGACCATATCCAAGTTACAGTAGCAATTCAAATATTTGGATAGCCTATAGAAAATTCTGTCGAGTATCGTTCATTTGCTCCTAAGAATTGAAGACTTCCGTCACTTTGTCATGGAATCCATCATCAGAACGTAACCAAACTATTACAAAACAACCCTTGAAGTATATCCTTTTCAATGAGTGATTTTGAGTTATTCATCCATTTGTCGCTCACATGCTTACGAAAATTTAACACTTATCCGGTTTTCTCATGGATGCCATCATCAGAACTGGATTTTAAAAAATGGGACCCTATAATGAGCACCACCTTTCATTTAAAAAAGAATCATCAAGATCGGTCCATCCAGTCGGGAGATATAAGCTAACAAACCAAAAAAAAAATACACACGAATTGATAACCTTCTCCTTTTTTGATGTAGGTTAAAGAGTAACCGCTTAGTTTCTTGCCGGTTTCTTCTAAGTGGACCGACGGACATACTACTGGCGATTCAAATGTGGTTTTTGAGCCTACTCGAATTATTATTCCTTGGCTTTCATTTATTTTGGATCTCCCAATTTTAAATGTACTTATTTGACCAATATCACCTATTTGTTTAATAGTAAGGATGGTTTTCCTTTATCAATCATTCTTGTTTGCTTGTAATTAATTACAGCAAAAATGATCATGTATTTTGGAATCCTCAAATTGAAATTCAACTTTTCGTTATCAATGTTTCCTAATTTTAAATCAAAATCAAATCGAATCAAAATATCTTTATTCAAGTAGGCATATTACAGCACTTTTGATTCGTCAAATTATATTTTTTTCTCCACACTCTGATTCTAATATACGTCTGATGATGGAACTCAAGAACGGCTTAAAATCTAAAGTTACGAGGGTTCCTTCGCGCCCTGACCCGAGAAGAGCCCACAACAAACTCAGTCTGGTATTTTTTTGTTACCATCATCATTACAATATCATAATAGTTTACTATATTTTAATTCAAATTAGAGCAATTCGTTCACTCCCAGGCGTTTCTATCGTCTAGGTAATCTTGCAACTTATAATACGATTTTTCTATCAACTTTCTTTAAACAAAGACATTGAATTTATTAATTGACATCTTAAGAACTTTGTGGGAGTTTATTATAGAAACGTATACAGTTACCCTTAAATTAGTTGTTAATCTTATGCAGCCTACTAGAATTTATAACAAGTTTGCTTTGGTTTCGTAAGTTATATGATGTACATTCACTCTTTTTATTAAAAGAGTCAATGTTTTTATGTACACACAACAAGTTTTCTAATATGTATACGCAGTGAACTGTCATTATAGTTAACTGCCTTGAATTTGTTTCTTAGCGACTCTAAATGAAGAATTTGTAAAAATTATTGTGATACACGTAAAAATAGTGTATAATTATAACGATTATCCAATAAATATATACATTTGTAATGTAACTGAAACGTGTCTTGTGAAAACAGAATACGCTGACGTACCCGACGTTAAGAAGCGATAAAGCGTTCACATAAATCCCATGTAAAGGAAAATAAGTGATCCAATATATTTTGTTTTGGGGGAGGAATCATAAAAAATTAAGGTATCTACGTGGTCTGCGGACAGACATGGGACAAATAGCGGAATGATCTCTGTCGTTTGTCATTTGCGAAGAAAAAGTCGCGCGTTTTTACTTGTGACAACTCCACGCTTTAGGTTTATATGGGATTTCCTCAGACATTTTATCCTTCGCTAGTAAGTAAGTAAGTAGCAGCCCATTAACGTCCCACTGCTGTGTACAGGCCTCCTCACTCCTAGGAGCGAGGGTTAGAGCAAAGACCCACCACGCTGCTCCACTGCGGATTGGCAGGCATAGTACACAAGTGCACTCTCTATTCCTTCACTCTCATAGTCCGATGTGACGGGAATCCGACACGACCGGAGAGAGATCAGGCGCAGGACCGACGGCTTAACGTGCTCTCCGAGGCACGGGGGTGGATCACATATTAAGAAAATCTTAATAGATAACTCAATATTGATTTTTGAATAGGCCCGACCCGGGACTCGAACCCAGGACCTCATGTCTGTAGTCGAACATGCTAACCACTAGACCAATGAGGCAGTTCTTCGCTAATCCTTCGCTAAGCTGGTCTTTATGTCATTAGGGTAGGATACTTTTCAATTATCTGCAAGAAATACTATAATATCATCTAAACACATTCTTAAATTTGATAATTGTGATAGTATTGCAATCAACGGCTTCCTTCCTCCATGTGATTTCGGCTGCACACCATATTCCTTCTTCTCACTTATAGAAAGTTCTCTCCTTTTTTACCTGTCCTTGTTTATGAATGAAGCCAGAATGTTGGTGCCAAAAGAAAATTGGGTATAGAAGGAACAGCAGAAAAGTAAAATAAATACAGAGTAAGAAATAGAGTGGTAAGAGAACGTTGTGATATAAAAGATGTAGTGACTAAAGTAGAGAAAGGTATGGTTGTTGGTTGGGCAGGTAGAGAGAATGAATAAAAAGGAGACTGACAAAGAGTATTTATGAGTCAAGAATGAATGGGAATGTTGGAAGTGAAAAACCAAGGCAAAGGTTCTTGAAACAAATCCAGTACATTTTAAATAAGGGCCAGGAAGTAGATATACAAGGATCGTGGAAATTGTGTGGCGTAATTTCTTTGATATTTCTTTCTATATAACCCATATCTGCTTTCTGAATCAGATATTCGAGTGTCACGTTCTTTACATTCTAGATGTATTTTTGCATATAATATTTTAACCGGTATGACTTATATTACGTATTAATGGGATTATTTCTCTTCTTATGTTGGGATATTCTTACAAGATGAGGTTCCCGAAACTCTATCTAAGAACTGAGAAACTCTTTAGTGAAGTCATTAAGTTGGATCCATATCCTTGTTTCCAAGAACCCTTCTCCTTTGTGAAGGTGGTATTCTCTGTGATTGGGCTAGCCACCTAACACCTCATAGGATCTACGTGATCACAGAACTCGTATTGTGGTACCACTTAGTAAGATCTCATCAAATAGTCATCGTTAGTCTTCAAGACTGTTTCATATATTTATAGCAGAAGAAGCATAAAAGTAAAATTAATACAGCAGAGATGAGAGCGTTGAGAAGTGTGAGTGGATTGAAACTGAGTGACAAAGTAAGAAATAGAGAGAAGATGTAGTCACTAAAGTTGAAAAAGTATGCTTAAATGGTTTGGGCAGGTAGAGAGAATGAATTAAAGGAGACTGACAAAAGAATTTATGCGTCAAGAACGAAGATATCATCATATAGTCATCGTTAGTCTTCAAGACTGTTTCATATATTTATAGCAGAAGAAGCATAAAAGTAAAATTAATACAGCAGAGATGAGAGCGTTGAGAAGTGTGAGTGGATTGAAACTGAGTGACAAAGTAAGAAATAGAGAGAAGATGTAGTCACTAAAGTTGAAAAAGTATGCTTAAATGGTTTGGGCAGGTAGAGAGAATGAATTAAAGGAGACTGACAAAAGAATTTATGCGTCAAGAACGAAGATATCATCATATAGTCATCGTTAGTCTTCAAGCCTGTTTCATATTTTTTCTAGCGTTTCAAATCGCCAATCTTCTCCCTCTGTTGTTGCAGTTTCCTTAATTCCAGTATTATCTGGAAGAGATTGGTAATTACCGATACGATTATGATTATGCACTAAAAGTGCCATAAGGATATTTTCTAACTGTCTGGTTTTGCAGTAAAGTTTCCTCTATCTATTTGGCTTTCCTTAAATTTTTTACATCTTAAGAAATATAATATAGTATCTAATTGTTGGATGAATTTCATTATTTGAAGTGTATCCAGAAACATTGTCACAATACGTAATGTGTTTCGATTCGCCTATCAAGGATCTGTCTGGCAATGATTTTCCTACGAAAAGGGTCGAATAAGCAATTCAGAGCGGTTGGAATGGGGACACGTTACCTTTCTCGGTTTTGAAAAGATATCTTCATGTTGGAATTTACATAATGTACGTATATTTGTCATACACAAGTCGAACATTCGTTTTTGTTGACCCGTTGCGAAATTGGAAAGAATAGGGCATTATTCTTTACGTCATCTATGCCAATCCATTCTATGGAAGTAATATTTCTGCCACATTCTGTAATACATTGGTTTCAGTCTTTCTAAATCATATTTAATTATGATAAATATCTGTCAATTATCATCTTAATCTGCTTCTATTGCTGGCAGGCTAAAGCTTGCATCGGATCTTATACTTACTGTGGACTTTATTCACACTATGTGATATTGGCACAGCTTTAAGCTGTTCAATAAAATAAAAAGAAGATATTAAAAAATAAACACCGAAGTATAAATTCCTGAAGGGAAGAATTAAAATAATACTCTTTTTGAAATGATAACGTTTTATAAATCGATGCCGGATGCACGAACATAAAATCAAGAAATGGAATGGAACGCAATTGAATGGAATGGAATGAAACGGAATGGAACGAAATTGAACGGAATGGAACGGAGCAGGATGGAATGGAATGAAACTGAAAGGAACTGAACGGAACGGAACGCAACGGAATGGAATGTTTATTTGCTAAACATGGGTGGTCGAAATAACATATTTGTGCCATCAATGGAATGGAACGGATCAGAACGGAATGGAATGGAACAGAATGGAATGAAACGGAAAGGAACGGAACGGAATGGAATGGAATGTTTATTTTCTAAACATGGGTGGTCGAAATAACATATTTGTGCCATCAATGGAATGGAACGGATCAGAATGGAATGGAATGGAATGGAATGAAACTGAACGGAACGGAATAGAATGTTTATTTGCTAAACATGGGTGGTCGAAATAACATATTTGTGCCATCAATGGAATGGAACGGATCAGAACGGAATGGAATGGAACAGAATGGAATGAAACCGAAAGGAACGGAACGGAACGGAATGGAATGGAATGTTTACATGCTAAACATGGGTGGTCGAAATAACATATTTGTGCCATCAATGGAATGAAAGGGATCAGAACGGAATGGAATGGAACAGAATGGAATGGAATGAAACGGAACGGAATGGAATGTTTACATGCTAAACATGGGTGGTCGAAATAACATATTTGTGCCATCACATTCTACCATATATACTGCATGCAAATATTAAGAAATAATTTATCTAGGTTATCTACGTAACAAGCGATAGAGAGGCACGATCAGCCATTTACATTTATTTCAACAACCATTTTTCATCAATTTTTTCTTTTTCCGTTAAATTATCGTCAGTAAACCGATTATACAAGCACCCAATTTCTTTTTAAATGGCGCGGTATTTAAGAATTTTCGTTACGCGTTATATAAAGTACTTATCAATTAGCTTGCCGTGTCAACTACTGGTTGACATGATACGATAGTTGTGTCTCAACTCGTGTGATCAGAAATATAAGTATCCCTTTCTTTTTAAGTCATAATATGTATTATCTATTTCGCTTCTCGGTAATTTTCGCAACAAAATCTGCGTAGAGATAACACCAGACAATAGAAAAAAATGTTATCAGTTACAAAGTGACCGTTACTAACGGTGTGTTTGTCGCGTCGAACGTTTTTAAGTTTTTTGTGGTGATAATTTGTGCTTTTGATTATATAAGTGATGTGAATAACAATGAAAACCCTTGAGATAAGTTTTAATTTTTAAGATATGAGCCTATAAATACAAGACGGACTTTTTTACTCTCTCAAAGTTTAGCGCAACATGAAGCTACACCAGAGTCTTAATTTAATAAACTAAAGATATCATTATATAGTTTAACTAATAGCAAACATATAAATCATAAACATTTGGTAGTCTTTCATGATCATTTAAGTCCCAAGAGCCACTTATATCCGAGTATGTTTAGTTTTTACTGTACTCACTCACGCTTAGAAAACAACAAGACAATATACTTGTAAATTAATATAATATAAGCTAAAGAAGTTTCACTTCTTCCTAGTGTACACTTTTTTCATTTATATTGACCGCAGCTTTAAAAACTTAAAAAAAAACCATTGTTTTCGTGAGTTTTCAAAATCCATTTAACAAAATTCTATTATATGAATACAATTTTATTTGAAGGTTGTTGAAAAGTTGATCGGGTCTTTTGTTTTGTGTATAGTAACATAAAATTTTGGTTATATTTTGTTTGCGGTAAAACTTCTTACGCGGAGCTTTAATTTAATTAAAATTTGGCCTTAATACAAAGCGTATTAAGTTACATAAAAGACGTAAATAAGTAATTATATTACTTGTTGTTAAAAAGAAGATTTGATGATGTAACTTGCTTTAACGAAGCACGAATGAATTCAAAATCGGGGGATACAGTTTGGTGTTGTAGCTGCATATCTATTACCTCTATCTGAAATTAAATTACAACACTGGTGAGCTAAAGGATTATAGTATTTACTAGCAGACCCGACAGATTTCGTTCTGTCAAAAAGATTTGGTATGTGGCAGCTTTCAGTATTACAAATACTATACAAAACACAATCGATTAAATGACACACAGAATCTTTTTCGTTTTGAAACAAAAGATAGCGTAAATAAATGACATCTTTAAAAAACCTATGAAAGATGAATAATTAAAAAAAAAGATAGTAGCATAAATGAATGCCATATTTACTCGTACATGACCTAAAAATGAACTAACAAAACCGTTGCTATAGACAACAGTCTAATAATTCATGTCACAACCTTGTGGATGCGTGGGTAGATGCGTGGGAGTGCGTGGGGGGATGCGTGGGAGTGCGTGGGTGGATACGTGGGAGTGCGTGGGTGGATGCGTGGGAGTGCGTGGGTGAATGCGTGGGAGTGCATGGATGGATGCGTGGGAGTGCGTGGGTGGATGTGTGGGAGTGCGTGGATGGATGCGTCGGAGTGCATGGGTGTATGTGTGGGAGCGCGTGGGTGAATGCGTGGGAGGGTGCGTAGAAACGCGTTTATAAGCACTGAAGTGACGTTAGACATTTTGCCGGTCTTTGTGCGCTTCGTAGCAGAAACAAATGACTATCCACATAAATTTGAAAAAAAAAAATGGTAAAGGGTTGATGGAATTCAAAAAATGAATAGCCTAAAACCTTCTACAATTAATTCTGCGTCAAATGGTCATGGTCTTATGCCCATCGGTCCAGGAGTTTTCAAGTTTATCGATGATAAAGAAAAAAAGAGTTGCTTTTATATATATAGATTACGGAGAAGCCCCCGTTACGAGACTTATTCACGTAAAAAACGTTCTACGCAGCAGAATGATCTTCAAATTGGCAGGCTTATCCATCTGCAACGCTCGATGTGTTACAATCCTTACTTAGCGTAATAAAACCTTTGATTTTTTAGCTATCTAATGGTGTAATTGAATTTCAGATGAAGGTGATAGATACTCGTATGTAGTTACAACACCAAACTGTATCCCCCGATTTTGTTATTATACCTTTTTCAACTACCTCCTGTGGACACGTATTTATAGACGTATTCACGTCAAAAGCTATTACACTAGTTCGGACAAAACCACATTCAAATAAAAACCATAAATACTTATCATGAATGCGAAACTTGCTCGTAAATAGCGCAGTGAGAACTATATTATCAGAAATACGCTTTCAACGTCACATGTTGGGGACATATTACCGGTTTAATGGCTACGCAGCCCTGCTAGCTGCCAGAAAACCTTTTATGTCCACTAGTTTATGTCTGTGACATCGTCTGTATTCAGTTTTGGTTCAAAAATATCCTTAACTTGCTTTGTATAAAGATACTTACATACTATTTAGGTTAATAAAGCATATTAAGCCAATATGTTTCGTCAGTCATATTTCATGAGCCCGATCTATTGTATATTATTCTTTTATCCTTAAAAGATAGATATTTACTATAGCAGACTCTTTTGTAGATCTTTAAGTAATAGATATCCTATCACACAACTATTTCACACTAAGAGCTGAAAGCTCGATGAAAGCGCGATAAAAGTTCCCAGGCGTCTTTATATTTTCCGACGCTTCCAACAATTATCGTTATATTTCAATCAATTTAAATAAAAACTTTATAAATTGTATACAAAAACTTTCCTCATGAGTTACTTTATCTATTGGCATAAGCTGTATAAAAATCTGTTTAGTAATTTTTGAAATTTTTGCTTATAAAAACACAGACACAATAGAGGACGTTTATATATCAAGAACGAGCTTATGATTACGAAATACAAAATTTTTCAATATCTCATAGCATTTTCAGTTAAATCAAATACAAAATATACTAATAAGTTACGAATATATTAATGAAAAACATTTTTATATTGAGTTTTATAACCATTGTCTTTGGTATCGCTATTTAAGGGTTTACTTCAATTGATTACCATTACAAAACATATCTTACGTGTATATATAAGTAATAACTTGATAAATTATATACAGAAACCTTCTTAGAGAATCACTCTATCTATTAATGAAAACTGCATTAAAATACGTTCAGTGGTTTTAGATTTTTTAATCAAATAGTGGAAGAGAACGTGTTTTATAATATGCTGTGACTTTGTTTGCATGGAATAGTGTTTTTGGGTAACATTTTTAACTATTTAGACTATTTTCTGTAATATTATTATTATTAAAGCTCTAGACTAACTGTGTACAAAATTTCATTTAAATTGATTCAGTAGTTTCATTGTGAAAGCTCAACAAACAGGCAGAGTTACTTTTACATTTATAATATTGGTAAAGAATGTTATTTTACACCCTTGAAGGTAAAACTTTTACAAACTTTAATTGTAATCTTTATTTATATCGATACAAAAACGTAAAAAATAAATGTTAAGGTTCAAGTTCTAAAAATAACGATACTTTCATCTCTTATAACCTTTTTAAAAGTAGCTTATATCCTTTCTAAGACTCTAGACTATCTGTGTACCAAATTTCATTTAAATCGGCTCATTAATTTTGTCGTGAAAGCGAAAAAGATAGAGTTACTTTCGCATTTATAATATTAGTAATAAGGCTTTATTGGGGACATGGATTCGTTTATTATATCGTAACAAAATTATAATTGAAAGCCTCTCGTTCACATTGGATATAATCGCTCTGGAATTATCATCAAAGAGGTTAATTAATGAAAGAGGATTAATTTTGTGAATAAATTTTAAATATACACCACTTAATTTGGCGTGTTTATATTTTATTTGCTTCTCTGTCACATACAAGACCTTTCAAACAATTTATTTGTACTTTAAATGGTTAAAATAAACAAGTAATATATCAAACTACTTGTTTTTTATGGTGTCACCTACATGGTTTTAGCAAATAATGCATTGTTTTTGAATAAATTTGGTTTGGATAAAAAGTGCTATAGTGAATTAACCTTAACAGATAGACATATAGTATTATAGACTTTTATTTAGATTGTTTATAGGGGAATAATTATGTCACACATAATTTGTGTGAAACTTTAACCGTTTACGCAGTAAGCAACGGAAGCGCTCAAAAGGAAAATAAAGTCCGATTTTGAAACATTCTTCATTAGTGCACCGTTTCTATTAGGCATAGCGTAATGATATATAGCCTATAGCCTTCCTCGATTATTGGGCTATCTAACACTTATAGAATTTTTTAAATAGGACTATCAGTTCCTGAGATAAGCGCGTTAAAGCAAGCAAACTCTTCAATTCCTACGCCACAACCCATACTTGTTAAACCTTAAGATGAGCTTTGGCGCTTTAAATTTAAATAATGAATTAAAATTTGAAAAATTTGTATTTAAGTTAAGTTCTAAACAAGTTTAAAATAATGTATTAGTAAGTAGAATACAAACATCTATATTTCTATCAATTTTAAATAAGGACGTCTCATCAGGAAATAGTACGCTGGCGCCATCTATCTGTCGGCGTGGGACAGAGTCATGTGTCGTTAGCTGGCGGCGGACTCGGTAGTTTTCGGGTAACGCTCTGCCAGAGCAGTCGTCTATTGAAACTGTCGCGTACCTAGCTATTATCATTAATAAGTTTGAGTAAATTGTTATCGGGAACATTATAATCTGAGTTAATTAATAAAGTTACCTACATTACTCACAAACGCCCACAGTATGGAAATTATGGATCATTAATGACGATGTCAGTGGAGAACCCTAAGCCCCTATGCATTATGCGCTCCTTCTCTCTTATTCTCCGACATATATATTAGGAATAGAAAAGGGCCAAGTATTGATCCTTGTGGGACACCTATTCTTACCGGTGATCCAGACGACTCTACGCCATTTACGAATACCTTTTGTAGTCTATTTTGAAGATACGAACTCAAAAAATTAAGTGCCCCACCACTCACACCGTAATGACTTAATTTAAAGGAGGGATAGGATTATAGGGGAGAGGGTTTATAGTTTGAACCCATTATACAACTAGTGTACGTAATCACGAGACGAAAATGTAATTTAATTTAAAAAGCGTTTACTAATCCAAATTTGTATCACAAAAGACTTTTTTACAGACAAACTACAAAGCTTTTCATATCATGAATATATACACGGACAGACCGCAAGACCGTTGTTTTACGACAATAAAATATTTCACGGGGACATCCACATGCAAGCGTATTTAAAAATATGCACCTCTACGTAATTCACATGTTTTAACATATATTAAAAGAGAACGACTGAATCGCGTTCATATTTTTATGTACAAAGACCTTGATATAAAGTTTTTTGAAGACCATACTTCTTTATTTTTAACATGAAACTTCTATCTTTTTATCTATCGTGTGTCGCATTACGAAGTGGTGGTGAAGCGTAGACTTGCAGCACAGATATATATATCGGAGAAACGGGCATAGGGTTCTCCGCCGACATCGTTATTAATTGGATCCATTATTTAATTTCTTATTCTGTGGGCGTTCGTGGGTAATGTTGATGCAATCATACACTTTGTTAATTAACTCGGATTATAATGTTCAATCACTTTATGTTCCCGATATCAATTTACACAAACTCATTAACAATAATAGCTAGGAATGCGACAGTTTCAATAGTCGACCACTCCGGCCGACCGCCACTCGAGAACTGCCGAGAGACGCGCCGGACTGCCACTTATCGACTCTGCACCCACGCCGATATACAGATGGCGCCAGCGTTCCACAGACTATAACATACGGACCAGCGATCCACAGGTTCTTGCACTCCGACATATTGATTTCTTTATTTTTAAAGCGAAAGTTCCAGATCTTGCTATTTTTAAATTTATCTATCGCATGTCGCATTACAGTCTGGAGTGGTTGTAACGTGAAAGGCGCTTGGCTTGCAGCAGCTACTTCACTTGTATTGTTATTTCTTAAAATTACACAATGTCTTTTAAAGTGACAATTTGAGGGTTAAGTGAAAGGCACTCGGCAGAGCCAAGGCCAATATGGCGGTGAGCATGTGTTGCAACAGCTGTCTCACTCGCATCGCAGTTTCACAACATAATACAATGTTTTTATAAGTGAAACCAAATTATTAAATTTAATTACCTGCATTTCCCAAATTATTAACCTACATTTGTCAAATAATAAATATAATTACGTCAATTTGCCAAATTATTAAATATAATTACCTACATTTTTCAAATGATTAAATATAATTACCTACATTTGCCAACTTGTTAAATATAATTACTTATATTTGCCAAATTGTTAAATATAATGACTTATATTGGCCAAATTATTAAACGTAATTACATATATTACCAAATTATTAAATATAATTGCATACATTTGTCAAATGATTATATATAATTACCTACATTTGCCAAATTAATGAATATAATAACCTACATTTGCCAAATTATTAAATATAATTACCTACATTTGCCTCGTCAGGAATTCTATCCGGGACTTCTATCGAAGATAGTATACGCAAGAAGGTGCGACTCACCTAATTACTTGTCTATTACTATAATAGTTTTTCGGAACAAATTGCCGTTGCCATAGCAACTAAGTAGGTAGCGGTCAAAGATTAAAATCGATACCTTCACCCACACCCACGTCTTTTAAGTGATGAAAGGTCGAACAAGTTTGAATTGTTGATAATCTGTTTTTTATTACTAGTAGGTTAGGTTTTCACTGTGGTCTTCCCCAAAGGTGTCACCGATGAAACCAGCTAAGGACCTTTGAGGGAGAGGTAGGTTGATGTGAGGTTATTCCCACTTAAACCCTTCTGTTATGAACATACCGCATGAGTCAGGAATATAGGACTCGACGACCAAGAAGACTTCTCATTACCCACTGAAACCAGTATATCAGCACTATTTGTCCTACTGACAAATGGCTTAGCTTGAGCTGTTGGCCTGTTTATCATAATGTAAGGTTACCATAAGCATACCTACATTACGAAGAACAAATGAGTTTTCTTTACTTTCTTACTTTAAATAAACTCAGCGGAATTCTCTTCATGCATGAATGAGACACCAGGCGTACAACTTTCGAATTCTCCTCTGGCGTCCCCGATGAGTTTGCCTGAGAATTCACGGATGGGAGAGGACCTACGCATACAAGGCTTCAGGTTCTCCTCTGGAACAACTACACCAAAGGCACCCTCCTACGAAGTCAGTAAGATCTTCCCGTCGACTCCTTTTCAAGAAGTTCCCAGTAACAGCTGACGTCCTGGGTTTTTCTCAGACAAGATGCGGGCCTCGATGCCAATTCCTTCTTACCCAGGCATTTTCTCCAGTTCTATTTTACCCGATATCTTGCGGGCTGGTCCATCCAAGTCAGTCCAGTGTCTTTACTAATTAGAGTGTCACTTCTGTCATCCTGTCACCTTCGCTGTTATCTCCTATTCCAGAAGGTGGCGACAGCAGGTGTATATTGTTAGCAAAGAACGATATAATCACGTCCGTTTCCCTCTCACTAAGAAGATGATGGCGGAGTGTAAGGATATTTGGGCATAGCTATAATATATATAATCGTAGATCCAGGTCAATAGATGGTGCTAAAACCCATAAGTCATGGTGATACGAGTGGATTTTTGTTTAGAGAAATCGGTGCTCGAATCAACAACAGGCACTGTTAAGTTTTAAAATATCGTAAGGAAACCTGCATATCACAGGAGTAATTCTGGGTCTATGCTCTAAAACTATCTCTCCTGGAGATGAGGAGACCTGTGCCTAGCAGTGGGATGTTAATATGCTGCTATTTACCCAGTATTAGAACTTATAGAGAGACAAGCATCTTTGACGGATTGGTAACGCCTGAACCCGTTATGCCTGACTTAAAATTTCCTTAATTTGTCTTAATGGAAATTGAACCCTGGACCGTTGGTAAGATAGTGGGTTCTCTTATTTATATTCTACACTCATGGCATATCTAGTTTCACTTATTTTACATTCTTTTAGTGCATACAAACTGTCACATGCAAATGCTGCACTCGCAACGCAGCACCTGCTTTGTTTGTCGTATAAGTAAACAGAAAATTTAAATACGAAAACGTTCACGAAATGAAACCTGGATTCATAATTGTTTAAATTATAAATGTATTTGTGACCCGACCATGATAATTTCTGTTTTTGTTAAAAATATATTATATTTTACTGAAGGAAAATATTGTGGAAGCTCGTGTACAAATGGAAAAGCGTGGTTATAAAACAAAGTCCTTTTCCTCTCTTTGTCTTTTTGCGATAAATTCAAAAACTTCCAAATGGATTTCAATAAAGTTTTTACTAATACATAGAGTGGTTATTGAGGAAGGTTTTAGTATATAATATATTAAGGTTTTGTATACACTTGTTGAAATATAACTACGTTTGTTGGAAGTGTCTTATTTCGATATAGATATATATGTAATCCTCGGTAAGTAAAGTAAGTAGCAGCCCTTTGACGTCCCACTGCTGGGCACAGGCCTCCTCACTCCAAGGAGCGAGGGTTTTTAGAGCAATAAACCCACCACGGTGCTCCACAGCGGATTGGCAGGCATAGTACATAAGTGCACTCTCTATTCCTTCACTCTCATAGTCCGATGTGACGGGAATCCGACACGACCGGAGAAAGATCAGGCGCAGGACCGACGGCTTAACGTGCTCTCCGAGGCACGGTTGGTTTTTGAACTGGCCCGACCTGTAGTCGAACATGCTAACCACTAGACCAATGAGGCAATTAATCCTAGGTATATGGTAGTTTTTCACAAACAACTTACTTCAATTTTAATAGATTTAGTAGAATAATAAATTTAACTTCACTATATTCTATATTCTTATTAGTAAAAGGCTTTATTTCTGCAGGTAAAAGGAAATTGAGTTAACACCGACATGAAGGAGGTAAGTGATTAATTTCTTATTATGTCTATAAGAAACATTAATTTTTAGGGTCGTCTACTTAAATATACTTGTTTTTAACCGCAATTTAGCTTAGACGTTGTAAATTTTATAAAACCCTCTCTTCTATGAGTGAGTTTCCTAAACTAGAGTGAGTATGAGAGAAGAGCGTCTATTTACAAAACACAAAGTAACAAAGAAATAATAGAGCTCTTCTGTTTAATGTTAAAACTTATAAGTTAAAAGTCAAAGACCTTTGTATATTGTGTTGTAGACGTATTAACAGCTTCGACTACAGACAGATATAAAAGGATAATTTCGTGGATGCTAGACGTCGGATAAATTAGACAAATTGAATTGGGGAGTGACAATTTAACGTAAAAGCTTCTAAAGTTCAAATTTTTATTTATTGCTGACAAGTCCTGATCGCACCTGATGATCTGGCAAGAGGAAATTTACTTTCTATGCCTCAATTTACACACTCCGATTAGACTTTAAATCTCATCAGGAATTCCTGGCAGCTAAAATATCCACTTAAACCTAGCGATATCGTCCCTATTCATTAGAGACGAGATGATTAATAGACGCAATCTAGCCCAGTACTCCAGAAGATTCCCGCTGGAAAACTTAGGAAGGATTCAGAAGCGCAAATGTACGCCATCTAATTCCAAACCGGAGAAGAAGAACCTCCACAACATCCTCTCTATGCCTCTCATGTGCCTGTTTCAGAGAAATAATTTTGCAGAAGGAGGCCTTTGCCCTCCTTTTCGCTAGTGAGCATTCTAAATATGCCCTGCCAAGAATTGACTCCAGGAACTCTGCTATCGAAGAGTATATGTACCAATGCGCAAACAGAGATGTTTTAAATGATGATAGAGTCTAAGATGGAAGTACGCTAATAAGGTTGCTTACATATATATGTCGGAGAATAAGAGAGAAGGAAGCATAAAGCATAGAGGCGTAGGGTTCTCCGCCGATATCGTCATTAATGGCATTCATAATTTCCATACTGTGAGCGTTCGTGGGTAATGTTGGTGCAATCAAACACTTTATTAATTAATTCAAGTTATAAGGTTCAATTACTTAATGTTCCAGATATCAATTTACACAAACTAACATTAATAATAGAACGCGACAGTTTCAAAAGTCCACCGCATCGGCGGGCCGTCATCTGAGAACTACCGAGAGATGCGCGCTGGACTGCCACTTATCGACTCTGTCCCACGCTGATAGACAAATGGCGCCAGTGCACATGGACAAGAGATCCACAGACTATTGCACTCCGACATATATATAAAAAAGCATCTTAACCCTTAGATTGTCCGGTCGTGTTTTTTTACGTACGTTACCCCGTAATTTGCCTTTTTAACGAAAATAACCATCTCCTCCACCGACGTTTCTGCGTCGATAGCCCCGCGGGTCGAATGACTCTTGGGACTTAAATGTTCATAAAAAACTACCAAATAAAATAAATAAATAAAATAAAAAATGTTTTATTTTGATAAAAATATGCAGTACAATTATGTTGCAAGGGCCCCTGTACTAGATGGAAACCCGTGTAACTGGGTGCTCCGCTCATCCACCCAGTCGACAATCTCTAGTCAAACGAGATAACATAAACAAAAGAAAAACAAGTTTTTTTAATGAGAAATGTTATACATAAGGATGTGTTTATGTGTGTTTGTTTGTGTGTGTAGGTGTACGTGAGGGGTGTCAGTGATTGTAGTGTGTGTCTATGAGTGTGGTTTGTGCCAGTGATGGTGAGCGTTACAATTGATAATTTTCCAATAGATACTCTGTTTCATCGTAGTTTTTAGTAAGTAAGAATTCAGATAATACGCGTTTTAATTTCGATCTTATTAAGGGGTATATATTTAATATGTTATTAAGTTTATTATATATGAATGAGGAACTGAAAGTGAATTGTCTTTGTTTAAATTTTGTTTTTGTATATGGGATTTTACAAATAGGGAGGGTTCTGCGCGTAGTATTTTTAACATTTATAAAAGGCAACAGGTGATGTCGTTTAAGTATACAATTGAGTATAAATATTTGCCGAACTGTTAATAATTTATAGGATTTGTATAAGTCAAAGGTTGGAAATCTAAACGGTTTAAAAAACATTACTTTTAATAATGACCTCTGTGTTCTTTCTAACGATATTAGGTGAGTCTTTGCTGCACCACCCCAGACAGTTATGCAGTAGCTCAGTATTGACTGTGCCAGCGCCTTGTATGTAGTTATTAGAATATTTTCGCTAGCGGCATGTCTTAGTTTTTTAAATATCCAAATGAGTTTTCTCACCCTATCATTAAGACCGTTTATATGATGAACCCAGGTGAGATGCTGGTCGACAATCACCCCCAGGTATTTCACTTTATCAGCTCTGGAAATTTCATCACACGTGCAACAATTTGTAAGAGGGTTATTACATTTATGTACTTTTATCTTAAAACAGTGATCCGGTTGTGTTACTTTACGAATTGTAAACGGTATGAATTTAGTTTTATTTATATTTAAGGTTAATAAGTTCGATCCCAGCCAATCCGCAATGCGATGCATTCCCGATTCAGCTACAGTCTTCAAAGCATTCCAAGATTTAGCATTAAAAATTAGTGCGGTGTCATCAGCGTAAGTGAATATTCGACAGTTTTGAAGATTGTAGTTGCAAAGGTCGTTCACATAAATCAAAAATAGCGTTGGACCGAGCACACTACCTTGTGGCACCCCATAAGAAACACTACACGGATGGCTAATTTGTTGACCAAGTCTGACTTGATTCTGCCGATCAGTAAGATAATCCGTCAGGAGTTTATGTGGTAAACCTCTTATTCCTAGTACATGTAACTTTTTTAATAAAAGGGGGACAGAGACAGTGTCAAAAGCACGAGCTAAATCCAGGAATACACCTAAACATTTGTTACCCAAATCAAGTTGGTTGCTTATTTCTTCAGTTAGCGCCAAAACGGCATCTTCACAAGAAACGCCAGTTCTAAAACCAAACTGATTCTTGGATAGCAAATTATTTTCTACTAGGTATTGTTTTAAGCGTTTATTAATGAGCTTTTCTAGAATTTTGGAAAATACTGTAAGGACAGAAATAGGTCTATAATTATCAACTTCGTCACGACATCCGTTCTTGTGTATCGGAGTTATCATTGCTTTTTTAAAGTTAAGAGGAAAGCATCCATTTTCAAAACATAGATTATAAATGTGACAAAGTAGAGGTACTAGGGTGTGTTTAGCCATTTTTAAAAAGGAAGTCGAAATGTTGTCCCAGCCAGGGGCGGAATTATTAGATAGACTAATTATGATTTCATTTAGTTCATAGGGATCTGTATTCAAAAGGACAAAAGAATTCGCAGGTGATGAAGTTATTAAGTTAGATTTACCTAGAGGAAAAGGGTTTGATATTTTTTCTGCTAACGTTTTACCAAGATTGATGCCAAATGTTATGATTTTTATATTCGCTAATAGTTAAACTATACAATGTTATCTTTTGATTATTAAATCAAGACTCTAGTGCAGCGTCATGTTGCGCTAAACTTTGAGATAGTAAAAACAGTCCGTCTTGTATTTATAGGCAAATATCTTAAAAATAAAAACCCAAATAATTACTAACAATTTATAAAATACTACAAAATCACGTAACGACCTTCGACGTGACACACGCACTGTTAGTAACGATCACTTTGAAATGGTACTGTTTTTCTATTGTCAGGTGTTCTTGTCGCACCAGATATATTGGCCCATGTTGCCTAATAGCTGACATGGGCAATCTACTACGAACCAGCTCTACTGTAAATGAAAACAATACCCACTACCAAAGCGAGTGCTAATAATGATAAAAACCTATTGATGCGTGCCGAGGATTCGATTCCGAGGCTATACTGGAATACAATTCAATCTATCCATCTATCCATTGGGCCATTACGTCTTTATAGGTATACCCTTCAGAGAATTTCTCTTAAATTAACATTCCATAGCACCCTAAAACCTGGAATTCCAAGAAAACTTTTCGTTTTATACGAAAATCTACTTTACACAATTGGTAAAAGAGCTATTATGTTTTGAATTAAGTATAAATATTGTAATATGCAATATCTTTATGAGCTGTAGAATGAAACGGGACGCCATTTATGGAGATTGCTAACATTTCTCTACGCTCGGATATTTCGGAGTTCCCAAGAAAAATATTAAAGAAACAAGATTAGATATCTTTTGAAATTGTTATGGTCGCGAAGAAAAGCACAGGAATGGATAGATAAATTATTTATTGAACTTAGAATAGTTATAAATTTTAACAAAAATAGAACCGCCTTCAAAACAAACTCACAAATACATTAATATGCTCTAAAAAGTAATAAATAATTGCGTATTCTTTTATAGTGTTCTTCGTATTGTTATATTCGGAGTCGCTGTCAGCCAAGGTACCTACATATATAGCTATAGATGGGAGAAAGGCGGGAGCTGCTAAGTGGACACCCGGGGAACATCTTTCTTGATGAATGAAACAACTTTACAAAGTTAAATTTACATTAACATCGCCACACCCGGGATCGAACCCGAAACCCTTATACCACCGCTTCACACATAATTCACCTTTCAAATATTGCAATACAGCAAGAAACGTAAGGTCCTTGGCATTTGATTACAGACAGTTACAGATTTTGCCGAAAATCACACTCTTACTGTAAGCCGTTGAGGAGTTCCATTGATCTTCATATTTAACCACGACTAGCACTTGACCATATCAAAGTACCGGTAGGCGAGTCAATTATCTGGATAGCTTATAGAAGATTCTGTCGAGTATCGTTGATTTGCTCCTAAGAATTGAAGAAATCCGTCACTTTGTCATGAATTCCATCATCAGAACCTTTCCAAACTATCACAAAATCACCCTTGAAGTATATCCTTTCTAATAAATAAAGAATCATCGAAATCAGTTTGCGTGATCTTGAGTTATTCGTCTATTTGTCGGGCATATGCTTACGAAAATTTAAGACTTATCCATCAGAACTGGTTTTAAAAAAAATGGGACCCTATGACGAGCACCACCTTTCATTTTACAAAAAAAATCATCAAGATCGGTCCACCCAGTCAGGACATAAAAAAAAATACAGACGAATTGATAACCTCCTCCTTTTTTTAAAGTCGGTTAAGAAGGACAGTTATCTGACCATATATGTAGTAATAGTAATCTATTTAATTTCATATAAATAGTTTTGTTGAATTATATAGAATTTTACGAAAATCTTTATTTATCACTTAAGTTAGAGTGTATTTATTGTAAATTAAATATAAATTAATGTATAAACAAATAAAAACGCACGGAACGCTTACTCGTTGCTTACTGCACGTTTGTCAGCCGTGCTTTCTATAGTTCAGCGATTACGAAACAAATAAGCGTTGGCTCTGAAGGAGAATTAGTAAATGTTTCATTTATTAGTTTCGAGGAACGGAAATTTAACTTAACGAAGCTGTGAAAAATGATTTTTCATTCATTGTGTATAGTTTTCCTAATATTTCCATTGTTTAGGAAACAACGCGAGGACAGTGTTATCAGCTAGTAAAACTTATTTTTGCAAAGTTTAAAGCCAAATGATACAGTGGTACAAATACTAGGCTAAAAATAAGTTTCTCCATATTCCCACGGCAACAGGAACTATTTAGACAACACCTGGGGTAACTGCATCAGAAAATAGCATCTACAACATTACTTTATAAAATATATTCAACGTTTATTCTCATGAAACTGAAAGCTACGTTTTTGCTCAATTAACTCTGAGATGGAAACTCCGCTGCAATTACGCTGACCTATCATCATAATTGCTGTACATATACGCTTTGTGATGGACGTAACAATTTCTTTTAATAACTTCCTGGACTTTTAACTATATCTTGACATTTTTAAATGACTTCTGGATAATACACAAGAGAAAAAGGTCATGATGTAAAATAGATAAAAGCCATTTCTTTATTGCTAGCAGTAGGTTAACTAGAAACTTTGATCTTACCTGATGATAAGGATCCTTGCAGCTTCCCGACAATGATAGGCAGCCGCCAGAACCTCCGCCCTGAGCTCCCAGGGGGGATCGCCTAGAATAACGAGTATTTTCTAAGTTGCTCCAATATTTTTATATCTACAGTCGTGTCGTGTTTGGGAAAAGTGACTTTAAATTAAAACCAGTACTGGGAAAACAAAGAATCCTCCATTGCCAAAGCAATTTGTGCGTTGATTAAAATTTATTGTTTTGTACTGTCTATTTCTGTCGCTTGATGAGTTTTTTAGGGAAATAATAAATTAGGGATAAGCTATTCGCATTGCCCTGCCTCTAAATTAAAGGACTACCACATTTATTTAATACTAGCTGATCTCTGTAGTAGGACTTGCATAATAACTTAGGTCTTCTTTTCTTTATCAATTAATAAAAAATAAATAAAAAATAAAAATAGTTTGTTTTCCTATCAATTTCTTAATTAACACATACTAGGCTGATATCTAGTAGGTATTGAGATACCTGTGTCATAAAATCTCGCCCTCCCCAAAGTATTAATCACAAGGTTATAAAAATAAAAGACAAAAGATTTAAACTTAAAATTAATAATTAATAAAAAATTGCAAGCTGATATGTATGTGTGTGTGTGTGTGTGTGTGTGTGTGTATGTGTATGTGTGTGTGTATGTGTGTGTGTGTGTGTGTGTGTGTGTGTACGTGTAAGTGTGCGTGCGTAATAAAGTTACAGTTTGTAATCTTTACAAAGTTCGCTTAAATCTTTTGAAAAATTTAACTGATTTTAATATATTCAACAATAGATAGAATAATTCAGGAAGAAAATATACATATTATGGTACAGAAAAGTCGAAAACGACTGTTATGTTTTGCAATGAGGTGAAGAAATGACCAAACAGTTAAATTTGTCTTGGAACTTCAAGACAAGAAGATCGGAAGTGTCCAAAGATTTGTACAGAGCTAACTTATCTTTATAGACAGGAGTTCCTGATGAGGCCAGGAAGGAGATATTAGATGAGGTGCAATATTAGAAGTCTCCATAAAAGGCCATTCCATTCTACTCTTATAAAGAGAGTCTTTCATATTAAAATATAATTTATGAAATGCATAAGCATTAACTAATAGATAATAGGTGGACTATACTAACCAGAAAAAGGAATGTTCCCACAGGAACAAGAAATGTCGGTAGGCCTAAGAGACAGTGGGCTGGTGATATAAAAGAAATTGCAGGGAAAAATTGGATGGAGAGGGGCATCAATAGGGATGCATGGAAGGAGTTGAAGGAGGCCTTCCCTCTTAGAAAGAGGTCCACATCAAAGTGAGATAACTAACCATACTAACAAAACTACTAACACTACTAATTTGAAAATGCTCGTTTACAGAGATGTGGAATAAATGGCATTATTATTATAAGCTTTTTACTAGAAATTCTGTTCAAATATTTGTTTACGTGTTTAAGGGACAAATTCACAAATCATTTATTTCTGTGAAGTTTACAATTTCTACTGTCTTAAGTCTTTGATTTATATACGGAGCCTCTTGGATCCCTTACAACTTGGAAGCTAATTTTAATATCTTATTCAGACAAAAGCTTAATTAAATGCTATATTTTAAAACATCTGCTGCTTCGTCCTGTTGATGTTTTCATACAATTTGGTAATTGTTTTTAAATTGCCGTCATTATCTGCGGTAACTTGACTTATGAGTAGGCCTATTTTACTTCACTGAAAAACCCATTGATGAATTTTAAAGAATTTGGTACATTTTACTAAAAAAAACTCAATGGTGCCCGTCCAGGATTGGAGCTGTCAATCTTAGCAAGACAAGCCAGTCAGCAAATGGAAGTTACTAATAAGTAGGTACTTGTATTACTAAGATTTCTTTTAGGAAAACTTATGTACCATTTCTCATTGATTTTTTCGGTGAAGGCAATTAGCATGAGGAAACCAACATATTCTGAATTAACAGAAGAACATGGCCTGTGCTTAGGATTGGAGTGAAAGTAGTGCTTGATTACCATTGATTAAATATCGCCATCACTATTAACTCCATTAGCAAATAACGTCAATTTGCGACTGTTAAAATGATTAAAGATACTAAAGATTCTCCACAAATAAAGAAGCTGGTGATAGGATGTGGTTCGTCATTTGACCATTCTAAAATGATGGTCCAAAGTTCTTCATTGGACTATTTTAAGATTTTAGTATAAGGTTAGTCATTGGATTGATAATTTCTGTGTAATATACTTTTGAAGCCATTTCGACTTATTTAAAAAAAGTTATAAACACGATAACTTAAAAAGTGTTAACATCATGCCTCATTCCCATTAGGTTAGGCAGAGACCACGTCCTTCCACTTGCATATCTCCTTCGCTTCTTTCATTCTCATTAAACCTTTCATACAAGTTCGTCGGTTTAGAGTACTCTTGACCTGGCCCTTATTTAAAATGTCCTGGATTTGGTCTAGGAACATTCGCCTTCTTCTCCTTCACTCTTGACTCTTAAATCCTTTTTGTCAGTCTCCTTTCATTCATTCTCTCTACATGCCCAAACCATCTAAGCATACCTTTCTCAATTTTAGTCACTACATCTTCATTTATACAACAACCTTCTATCACACTATTTCTTACTCTGTCACTCAGTTTGAATCCACTCTTACTTTTATGCTTCTTCTGCCATATCCAAGTTTTACTACAATACATAAGTGTTGGCACCAAAACTCCTCTATGCACAGCCAGTCTGGCTCTTTAGGACACCATGCCCAGCAGTTGAACTATAATGGGCTACTTAATGCATAGGTAAGTAGCCCATTATCGTCCGTCAATCTATACAATGCCTGGATTGCACTATGGAATGAGGATTTAAATTATTGCATATAGTATTCTAACGGGAATACGTTGTATTTTAAATAACCATTCCCCTTACACACTACATATTTATTGTCCGAAATTACCGTTTATAAATACAAATGATTCATTTAATTTTCAACAGTTAAAACACGTTGTATTCCACGTAACCACATTCACAAGACGTTTGCTTTTAAAAGCTCTATAAAATACGTTTAAAGCACACGAAGTTAAAATCCCGTGTATTTTAAAGTAAACTCTATTAGTGGAGCATAAAGTTGAATTTGTCAAGAAAAGAAACACCACTGTTTAATCCTTTAGAAAGTTATGTACATTTCTGGGGTTGCGCAAACATTTGTAGCAAATATATCTGAAAATTCACAATACAGTTTTCAGAGCATGTAAACTGTTTATCTTGAATACTTAGAAATGTTTAATTTCATCAAATATTCATAGAAATTCTATTAAATGTTTTAACTTAATCCCCTGTTGTATGTTTATCTTGCAACTATAAAATTTAGATTATTTATAGAGTTGAGTTCAGCCAGTTCAGCCGAATCCAACTCGGTTGGGCAGCGTTCGGGAAACTACGCCAGATATTTTCGTCCAATAATCCTCAGCGCCTGAAGACCAAAGTCTTCGAACAGTGCATGTTGCCAGTGATGACCTACGGTTCTGAGACGTGGTCGCTGACTATGGGCCTCATGCGGAAGCTCAGAGTCACTCAGCGTGCGATGGAGAGGGCTATGCTCGGAGTTTCTCTACGCGATCGAATTCGAAATGAAGAGATCCGTAGTAGAACCAAAGTTACCGACATAGCCCTATGAATCGCGAACCTGAAGTGGCAATGGGCGGGGCACATAGTCCGAAGGACCGATGTACGTTGGGGACCGAAAGTGCTGGAGTGGCGACGCCGCACCGCACGGCGCAGTGTAGGCAGACCCCCCACAAGGTGGACCGATGATATAAAGATGGTCGCCGGTAGCCGTTGGAGCCAGGCGGCGCAAGATCGGGCCTTGTGGCGGTCATTACATGAGACCTATGTCCAGCAGTGGACGTCCATCGGTTGAAGCGACGACGACGATAGAGTTGAGATATGATTATTTTATGTGTATTTCAAAATCTATTTTTCTGAATATCATTAATTATGTTGAATCATCAACTATGTTATAAGCCTAGGTCAGGAAATGTATATTCGTGGGAATTTGCTGGTATATAGCCCTTCGCTTGGCCAAAACAACATTTTTTTGGGTATTTCCAAGTACCATGTACCAAAAATGAGTAATCTGTCCAACGTAAATCGATAGCCCCGTGGGTCGAATGACGCTAAAGTGGCTCTTGGGATTTAAATGTTCATGAAAGACTACCAGATGTTATGATTGTTATGTTTGCTAATAAATAAACTATACAATCTTTTATTTTGTTTATTAAATTAAGATTCCGGTGCAGCGTCATGTTGCGCTAAACTTTGAGATAGTGAAAATAGTCGGTCTTTTATTTATAGGCTCATATCTTAAAAATTAAAACTTACCTCTGTTTGCAGCATTGATCATAAAATGAACCCCGGCGAGACGTTTCCGCGGGAAAAAAGTCTACGTGTTAAATCGCGTCACAGCGGAGATTCATTCAAGTGATATCAGTGGATCAGTAAAGTGTTTATTGTGTTTCGAAAATCATCATTATATAGTATATCATGTCATGGTTTATTATATAGTAAATTGCAATAAAGTATACAGTGTGGCATAACTGATGTTGATGAGTTACAGTACTATTGATTAAAGTGACTATATTTGTACGTGTACGCATTTAATTTATATATTCTGTGCAGTCATGAGCTTTTATTGTTATTCACATCACTTATATAATGAAACACACAAATATTCCCTAATAAACACTCGTAGTACATGAAATATCGCCATAACACTTAACCTTCGACGCCACACACGTAATGGTAGCGGTTACTTTATAACTGATTTATTTTTTGTTTTTTCTAAGGCCAGGTGTTATGTCTACGTATAGTTTGGTACGAATACGTTACCAAAAAGTAAAATAAATACTACATATTATGACTTGAAAAAAGATGCTTATATTTATGACTGCCCGAATTGAGACAGAGTTATCGTATCATGTCAACAAATAGTTGACACGGAAAATCTACTAATTTCAAAAGAAATATTAACAATCTAAAGGCATTCTTTTTAGGTATGGTATATCTTACCTTTTCAAGAAATGAAAGAAACATTTGTCATTATTTCTATTATTAATTAAACTACAGGAGCGTTAAAACTAATCTGATGGGTCCTTTTTCTGATCTGTCATATTTCTATATTATATCTCTAGTAAGTTATGCGTTTATCCCCGACACACCCGTTCTTAGTGAGCATTTACGTTACACATCTGTAAATTCAAAAATATCGTGATCAATTCATCAGCAATGATTCGATTAATAGAAAAAAAGAGTGTCTAAATTAACAGGAACGATTACTTTTTTGGTGTATCTTTAATATTAAAACATTACAGATAAATAATCACATCAAATTTAATCTTAAAATTCTTTATTCAAGTAGGATGTTGTAATTCTTTTTAAACTTCAAATAGTCTCTTTTTTCATATATTTTCAATATGTTAACGTTATATTTTATATTAAAGTAATAGGCTTCTACTATCTATGCCTCTATGAAGTTATCTTAACAAAACTATTAGCGATCGTGATTGTTTTATTTGTGGTTTGCTATTAAATTACTTTATTTGTTTATTGTGAGGTCTTCATAATTATATCAGTGAAACGTTTACATGCACTACATCCGGTTAAACCCAGTCCGGAAATTCTCAAATTATGGAAGTCGTCGTTTTCACGACGTCTGTGATTGGTGGACTTATTATTTTTGAGTGGGGCGTTTGGTATAAGAGTGGTAAGACAGTAGTATTGTGTTTTAAGTCATTCAAAGTATATAATATAGTGATGAAGAGTACGAGAATAGTATTACTTAACCTGCAAATTAATGAGCGACTCTAAAAAAACTATATGTTAAATACCTTTTATACAATAGCTCCATTTGCATATGTAATATATTTATTGCAAATACTTTTTTTTTAACAGATCTTTAAATTTAGGTTCCACTTTCAACTAAGTTATACAAAATATTAGGAAACTGCTCCCGAAAACGAAGACGAATGACGAATTACCAATGACTATTTTTTTAAACCGCCGGTTTATCCAACTCGTTTATCCAAATCCAACTCGGTTAGGCAGCGTTCGGGAAACTACGCCAGATATTTACGTCTGATAATCCTCAGTGGCTGAAGACCAAAGTCTTCGAACAGTGCGTGTTGCCAGTGATGACCTATGGTTCTGAGACGTGATCGCTGACTATGGGCTTCATGCGGAAGCTCAGAGTCACTCAGCGTGCGATGGAGAGGGCTATGCTCGGAGTTTCGGAGTAGAACCAAAGTCACCGACATAGCCCTATGAATCGCGAACCTGAAGTGGCAATGGGCGGGGCACATAGACCGATGGACGTTGGGGACCGAAAGTGCTGGAGTAGCGACGCCGCACCGGACGGCGCAGTGTAGGCAGACCCCCCACAAGGTGGACCGATGATATAATGAGGGTCGCCAGTAGCCGTTCGAGCCAGGCGGCGCAAGATCGGGCCTTGTGGCGGTCATTACGTGAGACCTATGTCCAGCAGTGGACGTCCATCGGTTGAAGCGACGACTACGACTGTTGGGGAGGAATTCAGGTTCAGACGAATCCCTCCGGGTTCAGTGGACTGTATTGGTTCAGGTGCTTCGATCTTGCGGGTTCGGTGTTCAGTTCTTGAGCGCTTCGGTCTTGCAGTTTCGGATCTTCAGTTCTTCGTGGCTTGAGGGTTCGGGTCTTCGGTTCTTCAGGGTTTAGATCTTAAGAGCTTCGGTCTTCAGTTCTTCGTTGCTTGGGTCTCCAAGGTTTGGTTGTTCGGTCGTCCGTGTTCGTGCTTGGGTTGTTCAGTTCTTGCGGGTTCGGATGTTCAGTTGTTCGTGGTTCGGTTCACAGAGTTCTGGATCGATGGTCACAAGTCGCGCTTAGTGCAGGGATCTACTCCGCTCGGGAGTCTAAGGCGAAATGTCTCCGCTCGAACCATGGGAGTATCCTTTTATACCAATCTCTCACCCGGTACGCACACACGCTCGTACCGAGCGAGAGATAGGGCGAGCGCAGGTGCTGAGGTAGGTGGGGAGGGGGTATCGCCGGCGGTTGACCAATCAGAATTAGTCGCCGCCGGCGACGCGCTAGGCTCGCAGCTCCCGTCCGCAACAACGACGATTTTTTTAAATGTAGTTTAAATAGCATTATTTACGCTCCATCGTGTTAAAACATTAATTTACTAAATAAAAAACCTGCACTGAAACAGTGTAAAACAACTGACGTTTTGCTCGGGTCAATGAACTCTAGATGCCCGCGCGGCCGCAGAGCGGTGGCCGCACGTTATCAGCTAGAGGTCGTTGACCCGGAATTTGGTGTTTCAGTGTTGATTCCACAAAGTATTTAAACTATGCGCCAGAATTATCTATTTTGTAGTCAATTCTTTAATTAACTTTTAGTATTTTTATTATATTTTTTAATTTTACCATTTATCTGTTATAAAATTCATTATTTTGATATTTTATTGTTAGTTGTCTTATATTTAGTTTTTATACCGTCATAGCAAAATTTATAAATATTTCGTTAGGGCTACATTTTGGAAAACTTTTTTAAGCGCATGAGGGTAATTGTTTTACGGATGAAACGCGTGATTAGCGTCACGAAAGCGTGCAGCGTTTTTTATACTAACTCGTGGCATTTTTATTTACAATTCATTTGATATTTCAATAAATTATTTGTATTAATTTTCGACACTTTTAATATTTTAATGACAATTAAATTCCTAACATATCTTTTCCCCCCCAAGTCTCGGAAATCTAAAGTTTTACATATGTATAAATATGAACAAGACTCAAAAATTAATTTGCTAAAGAAGTTTCACTTCTGACATGTACTTTGTATGCACGCACTATTAATTATTAATCAGGATCGATTGTTATTGTCCCATCATCAAAGATGTCGTATAATCCCACATTTTAATACACGTAGACAAAGTTTCGCAGATCAGCTTGTTATTTTATAATACCAAACTATTACAAACTGTACACTACGAAAATTACAAACACAGAATATATTTCCTCATGCTATTATACTTGCAATTTGCTACGACGTAGATGTCTGCATAACAAAGACTACAATGTAAAGTTAAATTCAGGTTGGACGAGTTGCTTTCAACAGTAAATCAGTGGAGATTAATGTTAATTGCACCACTATGTTGTCTTGCTTAGATGTTTCATGCCGAATTTATACAAAACTAGTCTCCTTATATGGCTTTACCTGCATAGAATGATTATTTACATATCTAAAGCAGTTACGTCGTCTTCAAATTTCATGATAATGTTAGAAAACACACCAAACAAGTCACATTAAATGACAACTTTGATTCTTTCCACTATTTTAATACACACAACTTGCACTATGCTAATAATTACTTCACAATTTGAATTCATACAATTTAGCACTATTTCTCTTAAAACAACTACTTCACGAGACACAACTCGAAAGGCTAATGTTATAGTGCTAAGGTAATATTGCATAATATCATTGGTATTTTTAAATGTTGCCACTATACCTTCCAATATTTCAGATCCATCTGTGCTACCCAACTATCTATAGTATAATAACAGGTTTGTTAGTATTTAAAATAAATGGATGTTGATTACATAATACAGCCCTAAATGACGGTAGTTTAAATTTTCATCGTATCAAATCATCATTCATGATCAAACCAAGATTTTACAATGAAATCACATTCTTATGAGGGTAGTTTTAAAATTTTATCATTAAACATTGAATTATTATATCAAATTTTAAGAAGTGAGTAAAGGAAATTTTAATTTGGAATTTATATTAACCTAAAATTTTCTACGTGCAGTGGAATTCTTATTTAACTAAAAAAAAATAAAATAACTACAATAAAAATCTATGATGAATGGCAATATTTTGATGGATGGGGAAAAAGTGGAAGAATTTGTATACTTAGGATCTAAATTTACAAAAGATGGAACATGTGAAAGTGATATTGAAAGGAGAGGAATTGCAGGGAATATGGTAAATGGTGCTCTGCATACCATTATCAATAGCCAGATGGTGTGTCAAAGGGCCAGACTGGCTGTGCATGCAGGAGTGTTGGTGCCAACACTTATGTATGGTAGTGAAAGTTGGTAGTGAAAATAAATGCGGTAGAGATGAGAGCGTTGAGAAGCATGAGTGGATTAAAACTGAGTGACAGAGTAAGAAATAGTGTGATAAAAGAACGTTGTGGTATAAAAGAAGACGTAGTGGCTAAAATTGAGAAAGGTATGCTTAGATGCGAATGCGAAAGTTGGAAGGGGTAGACCAAGGCGAACGTTCCTGGACCAAATCCAGGATATTTTAAATAACGGCCAGGTCAAGAGTACTCTAAACCGGCGAACTTGTATGAAAGGTTTAATGAGAATGAAAGAAGCGAAGGAGATAAGCAAGGATCGTGGCAAGTGGAAGGATGTTGTCTCTGCCTACCCCTATGGGAATGAGGCGTGATGCTATGTATGTATGTAAATATCCGTGAATAAAGATAGTTTGAACATTTTGATTGGTGTATTCAAATGACAGTGTTGGGATATGGTATAAGGTATTTATTCGGTCGTACAAATACGAAGACGTACGAGTAAGTGATAACGTTGTAATGTTGGCAGGCTTGGATTATTATATTTATTTGTGTCTGTGTATATGTTTGTCTAATAAGTATAAGACTGCCTCATTGGTCTAGTGGTTAGTATGTTCGAGGCGAGAGGCATTGAGGTCCTGGGTTCGAGTCCCGGGTCGGGCCAATTCAAAAATCAATATTGAGTTTTCTATTAAGATTTTCTTAATATTTGCCTGAAGTTGGGAAGTTGGCGGTGTAATCCACCCCCGTGCCTCGGAGAGCACGTTAAGCCGTCGGTCCTGCGCCCGATCTCTCTCCGGTTGTGTCGGATTACCGTCACATCGGACTATGAGAGTGAAGGAATAGAGAGTGCACTTGTGTACTATGCCTGCCAATCCGCAGTGGAGCAGCGTGGTGGGTCTATGCTCTAAAAACCCTCTCTCATATGAGTGAGGAGGCCTGTGCCCAGCAGTGGGACGTTAATGGGCTGCTACTTACTTTTTTACTTACTTATGTGTATGTCTGTATATATTATTCTTATCTGTTGTATACCACCTACCATAATTGCACTTATATCATCTTCCCACCCAAAGGTTGCCTGGAAGAAATCGCTTCTTAGCGATAAGGCCACTTATCGTAACCCCCCCCCCCATTGTGTAACATAAGTGATGTTGTAATTTTTTTGGTGTACAATAAAGAGTAATCTATCTATCTATCTATATTTTTTTTACTTTCATTTGAATGAAGGTAGTTCGAAATTTTTATTCCACAAAGCTGAGATTGCATTTCGGGAATAAATCCCATATGAAATTAATCCATAGAATCATCTGTGTAAATGAATTTTCACTCTACTCTGCAAAAACTATCCCTAGATGAGGGTAGTTTGAAATTTTAGCTTATTTCAATAATCGTCTCAAAGCGTAACTGCGTCGAAATAAACGTGCATAACTTTTATTAGGATATTAAATCATATACAAAAGTAAGCTAGAATTAATCTATATGAACTAAAATGCTCATTTTCACCTATTTAATAACTTGAATGAAGGTAGTTTGAAATTTCTAGTGCTTTGAACTCTGTAACAAAGCATTGTTGTACCAAAACGAGATTGCAAAATATTAATGTCGAAATGAAATACCATACAAAATCGACCTTTTTGAGGGTAGTTTGAAATTTTTGTTATAAAACATTGATTATATTAAATCTATTGTAGTAAATATAAAAAAAACATGAAATTTTCTACGTGAAATGGAAGTCACATTTTACCTTGACTACAACAAACAGCCGTGAATGAAGGTAGTTTAAAAATTTTGACCGTTGTGAATGATGTAAAATATTAATATGAAAATCAAATCAGTGAAAATCAGCCTAGAGTCTCCGATATAACTACATTTTTCACTTTACCTTGAATTAAGGTAGTTTGAAATTTTTAGTACATTGTACTCTCATTACAAAGCATTGTTGTACAAAGCTCAGAATGCATAACATTATTTCGGAAATAAAATCCCACGCAAAATCAATCTAGAATCGACTATGTAAACAAAACATGTTACATACATACATAGCATCACGCCTCATTCCCATAGGGGTAGGCAGAGACAACATCCTTCCACTTGCCACGATCCTTGCATATCTCCTTCGCTTCTTTCAATCTCATTAAATCTTTCATACAAGTTCGTCGGTTTAGAGTACTCTTGACCTGGCCGTTATTTAAAATGTCCTGGATTTGGTCCAGGAACGTTCGCCTCGGTCTTCCCCTTCCAACTTTCGCATTCACTCTTGACTCATAAATCCTTTTTGTCAGTCTCCTTTCATTCATTCTCTCTACATGCCCAAACCATCTAAGCATACCTTTTTCAATTTTAGTCACTACGTCTTCTTTTATACCACAACGTTCTCTTATCACACTATTTCTCACTCTGTCACTCAGTTTTAATCCACTCATGCTTCTCAACGCTCTCATCTCTACCGCATTTATTTTACTTTTGTGATTCTTCTGCCATACCCAACTTTCACTACCATACATAAGTGTTGGCACCAACACTCCAGCATGCACTGCCAGTCTAGCCCTTTGAGACACCATCTGGCTATTCATAAAAGCATGCAGAGCACCATTTACCATATTCCCTGCATTCACTCTCCTTTCGATATCACTTTCACATGTTCCATCTTTTGTAAATTTAGATCCCAAGTATACAAATTCTTTCACCTCTTCCACTTGTTCCCCATCTATCAAAATATTGCCATTCATCATAGATTCATCTCATAAAAAAAACGTTACCCTTTTTACAAAACCTAATTCTAAAATTTAAGGTTATTAGAATACGTTTCTCAACGTATTACTATGTCGAAATAAACGCCCGAAACTTTTATTAGGGAATCAAATCTAAGTTAGAATAATCTACATGAAATAAAATGCTCATTTTACTTTATTTAATAACTTTAACATTAACGAAGGTAGTTTAAAATTTTTAGTGCTTTGAACTCTATAACAAATCATTGTTGCACCCAAATCAGATTGTAAAATATTAATTTTTAAATGAAATACCGTACAAAATCAACCTTGTTTGAGGGTACTTTGAAATTTTTGTTATAAGGAATTCTCATATCAAACCGTTAGACTATGCCTAGTTAGGTGGCTCTTAAATATTGAGTGGTATATTGACAACATTTAAAAATACCAAGGACATTGTGCATTATTACGAAATGTTGTGCAATGTGAGGTAACATTAACGAACGGACAATTATATTAAGAGAGTCTTACGAGCTGTGTCTCGTGAAGTAGTTGTTTTAAGAGAAATAGTGTTTAATTGTATAAATTTAAATATTGAAGTAATTAATAGTATAGTGCAAGTTGTGTATATTTAAAAAGTGAAGAGTATTAAAGTTAAGATTACTATAAAATTACTATATTTGTTTATTATGCTGAGGTCTTTGTAATTATATCAGTGAAACGTTTACATGCACTACATCCGGTTAAACGCTATTCCGGAAATTCTCAAATTTAATCAACACTTCTGTTTAGTCGTCGTTTTGACGACGACTGTGATTGGTGGACTTATTATTTTTAAGTGGGGCGTTGGTTATAAGAAAGGTAGCTCAGGCGAATGAAGGGATATTCGCCTAGTGACAGTTCTTACTTTGTGTCAACGTTAGTATTGGTTATAAGTCATTCAAAGTATGTAATATAATAATGAGGAAACTGATTAACCTTTTTTTTATCGCTGGTGAAATGTTTTTACGCACTGAATGTGGGACATACTGGCTGTGCCAGAATACCCACTAAAACCCAGCAAGGCACCCTCGTCAACCTTTGATGACATTGTCAGAGGTCCGCTTGCGCATTCTCTCTGACAAGCCCGCTTGCGGCCGGCAAATTAGATCACGGGTTCAAAGTGGAGCTAAAAGACGTTCGTAACGACGCCTCCTTCATCCCAGCCTCCTCCAACAGAGAACAGGGGAATCTGGTGCTCTTTCTCTCTCGCTCCATTGCCTCCTTCAACGAGATGATAGCCAGATCAAGGCAACTGCACTCCAGGCCTTTTCACTACCAAGCATTGCGCCTATTATACTTAACAGTGAGAGATCAACGCCACTAAAACATGCCGCTGTGGTGCCCAAGCTGGACATTCCGCCCATGTGTGGGCTGCCGTATCAACAGCTGCAACAGTACTGCTGCCTTCAGTGGTTCATTTACTTACTCCGCCACTAAATGTTGGAATAATATCCCCCCTCCAATTAAACAAACTAAATCAAAAATTTCTTTCAAAAGACTATTGAAACGATTTCATCTTGGAAAACAAAAAGAATTCCAACATCACATGCCTGAGCTTTCTTTTCTACAAGCCATATAATGTTTATGTATGTGGCAATATATATAATATAGTCTTTAGTTTAGTCATTTTTATCAGGTCCTGTAGCTTTAGATGGGATATAAGGATAGATTAAGTTGTATCGGGCTGCAATCGGCACCTGGGCAAGGGATCCAGCTGAAAATCAGCGCTACATGGTCTCTAGACTGTGTAGCATAAATGCTGAGCTGGGTCCATTTCTAGCTTATGCCACACATCGCAGGGTATTATAAAATGTACTAAAATATATTGTGATGTGTGGCATAATTTATAAATAAAGATATTTTCTTTCTTTCACCACTTTGATGGCAGATAGGCGACTCCACCTGCCGCGCAATCTGATGCAGGTGTTTACCGAAACAACCATGTCCTCTCATCACCTGCACCATTCAATTAGTGAGCGACTCTAAAATTAGTTAATCTAAAATTAGATGTACTCATTGGTCTAGTGGTTAGCATGTTCGACTACAGACATGAGGTCCTGGGTTCGAGTCCCGGGTCGGGCCAATTCAAAATTCAATATTGAGTTTTCTATTAAGATTTGCTCAATATTTGCCCGAAGTTGGGAAGTTGGCGGTGTGATCCACCCCCGTGCCTCGGAGAGCACGTTAAGCCGTCGGTCCTGCGCCTGATCTCTCTCCGGTCGTGTCGGATTCCCGTCACATCAGACTATGAGAGTGAAGGAATAGAGAGTGCACTTGTG
>JACTOM010000908.1:3902120-3935473 GCA_015832385.1 Elymnias hypermnestra
TCAGGGCGCGAAGGAACCCTCGTAACTTTAGATTTTAAGCCGATTTTGAGTACCATCATCAGACGTATATTAGAATCAGAGTGTGGAAAAAAATATATATAATTTGACGATTCAAAAGTGCTGTAATATGCCTACTTGAATAAAGATATTTTTGATTTTTATTTTGACTTTGAATAATAATCGAAACCGTTTTATCATAGTTTATTTCTGGAGGTAGTTTAGTAATTATTGTCGTCTTATTAGTAATACCTTGTTATTTATAAATACATTGTATATGTCAGCGTGATAACGGATCTTATACTCAAACCCCTTTCAAAGTCGTTTAAGTAATAATTGGAACTGTTTTTAAAATTATGGAGGTAGTTCAGTAATTGTCGTTGTCTGTTTACTAAGTGCCATGTTATTTGAAATATATATTTTGTTATATTAATGTATATTTCGGCATCACAAGGGGCCTACTACCTAAACCTTTTTCAAAGTCGTTTAATTAATAATTTGAACTATATTTAATATTATGGAGGTAGTTCAGTAATTGTCATCATCCGTTTACTAATTATCTTGTTATAAATAGAGCTGTGCGATCGATTTAGAGCTCGAGTAATTGGATGGCTCTGATCTACTATAAAAAGACACTGTTACTGAGTTTGTAAAGAATAATGTAATAACTTGTTAATGTATGCCTAGGATTTGAATCCATACCACTTATCATGAATCCAATGAACGTTATGCAATGCGAGTTAAGTTATGTCCAATATCCCTGTTCCGCTCCACCCAGTCATCGTTGAGAACTCTACACTCGAAATTGTCGAGGAGTATACATACCTGGGACACATAGTCCAGCTAGGTAGGTCCAATTTCGAGAAAGAGGCCAACCGCCGATTCCAACTCGGTTGGGCAGCGTTCGGGAAGTTCCGGAAGACTTTTTCGTCCAATATCCCTCAGTGCCTGAAGACTAAAGTCTTCGAACAGTGCGTGCTGCCAGTGCTTACCTATGGATCGGAAACGTGGTCGCTGACTATGGGCCTTATTCGAAAGCTCAGAATCACTCAGCGTGCGATGGAGAGGGCTATGCTCGAAGTTACTCTACGTGATCAAATCAGAAATGAGGAGATCCGTACCAGAACCAAAGTCCCGACATAACCCTACGAATCGCGAACCTGAAGTAGCAATGGGCGGGGCACATAGTCCGAGGAACCGATGGATGTTGGGTTCTGAAGGTGCTGGTATGGACCCCGCACCGGACGACGCAGTGAAGGAAGACCCCCCACAAGGTGGACCGACGATATAAGGAGGATCGCCGGTAGCCGCTGGAGCCAGGCGACACAAGATCGGGCCTTGTGGGCATCAATTCGTGGGACCTATGTCCAGCAGTGGACGTCCATCGGTTGAAGCGACGACGTCGAGTGCTGAATCGTATACAATCAAATAGTGAAGTAATTATTAGTGTATTGCAAGTTGTATATATTTAAGCAGTGAAGAGAATAAAAGACAAAGTATCAACTTAATAACTAACAAGTTTTATTCTCTTCTGCCTCATTGGTCTAGTGGTAAGCATGTTCGACTACAGACATGAGGTCCTCCTGGGTTCGAGTCCTGGGTTCAAAAATCAATATTGACTTTCTATTAAGATTTTTTCAATATTTGCCCGAAGTTGGGAAGTTGGCGGTGTGATCCACACCTGTGCCTCGGAGAGCACGTTAAGCCGTCGGTCCTGTGCCTGATCTCTCTGCGGTCGTGTCGGATTCCCGTCACATCGGACTATGAGAGTGAAGAAATAGAGAGTGCACTTGTGTAGTATGCCTGCCAATCCGCAGTGGAGCAGCGTGGTGGGTCTATGCTCTAAAATCCCTCGCTCCCCGGAGTGAGGAGGCCTGTGCCCAGCAGTGGGACACTATTTTTCTTAAAACAACTACTTTGCAACACACAGCTCGTAAAACTATATTAACAAAATTGTTCCGCTCGTTAATGTTAATTGACATTGCATAACATTTCGTCATATTCACAATGATTTTTGGTAGTTTCAAGTGTTGCAACTATATTACTCCCAACATCCAACTGTCTATAGTCTAAGATATAGGAAGTTCTAGAAAAACGAAGTCAGCAGCAGAATTTCCTACGTTTTTCCTTTGTATTTTTTCACATACGACGTAATTACAAACCGCTAATTGTACTCTTTAATATGGAACGAGGCTTTCTTAGGCTCAAAGCCTAATGTCGGGCTTAAAGAAAATTGCCCGCGGTAACAAAGGCTTTTAAGGTAAACGTTGGGATAAAGAAAAAGACCTTTCCACTAAATATACGTGGCAAACCAAAAAGCTAATTTTCAAAGACTATAAAAATATACGACATTTTCGCTGACTCAGGGTCACCCACTCTTGATTGATGAAAGGGCTGATATAATTACGAAAATTACAAAATCATTAATAGCTAAAATGCTTGTTGGCCGATTATATGTAGAAGCTATCAATATACGGTCAAACCTTGATCCGTTGAAGAGTGTCACGAGTGTGGTTTCGCCATTGACACGGCAGAACACACATCGGTGACAAACCCACGTTGGGCGGAAAAGAGAGCCGCTCTCGTGGCTTCTATTGGATGTGTTGACCTCACTTTGCCTGCCGTAGTTAAAGCTATGATGGGCAGTGAGGATTTGAGGATTGCTGGAGAGCGGTAGTTTCCTTCTGCGCGGAGGTGATGGCGCAGGAGGAGCGGCTGAGGGAGCAGGACGTAGCCGTTCCTGCCATTCGTAGGTGCAGGTTCGGACGCAGGCGGGCGGCCCAGGACCGTTGTCTTCCCCCCTAGGTATAACCTTTGGGCAGCAGATACGGGCTGTTGCCCGACAGAGAAGTCCCTAAGTTTGTGGACGGCATGCCGGTGCTCCAGACAGGTCATCCTACCAAAGTAGGCAAATAAAATATAGAGGGCTCTTATATCAACGGGCATTACCGTTGGGTCGCTGCGGTCAAGCATTGCCGTGCCCTTCCCGCAGACCGTCACAAGGCGACGCGAATGACCGACACCGACAGGTTTTTAGGCGGTAAAAGTCCGGAATAAAATATGCCCCCGTGATGTATCCATGAGGATTTTCCTGTCGGGAGAAAAAAAGAACTGTATCCGTAATTTTTAGCCTCTACAAGCTACAAACGTGGTCGCTGACTATGGGCCTTATACGAAAGTTCAGAGTCACTCAGCGTGCGATGGAAAGGGCTATGCTTGGAGTTTCTCTACGTGATCAAATCAGAAATGAGGAGATCCGTAGCAGAACTAAAGTCACCGACATAGCCTTACGAATCGCGAACCTGAAGTGGCAATGGGCGGGCCACATAGTCCGACGGACCGATGGACGTTGGGGCCCGAAGGTGCTGGAGTGGCGACCCCGCACCGGGCGGCGCAGTGTAGGTAGACCCCCCACAAGGTGGACCGATGACATAAAGAGGGTCGCCGGTAGCCGCTGGAGCCAGGCGGCGCAAGATCGGGCCTTGTGGGTATCATTTCGTGAGACCTATGTCCAACAGTGGACGTCCATCGGTTGAAGCGAGCGACGACGACGACGACAAGCTAGAAACATGGGCAAAACAGAAATTTCTTTAACAAAGAGTTACTGCTTGTTCCCACCATTTTGAGCCTCTAAACGAAAGAAACCTGGGTAAAAAAGAAACCTCTTTAGGAGACACTAATTGCCTGATACCGTAATTTTTAGTCTCTACAAGCTAAAAACCTAGGTAAAAGAGAAACCTCTTTAAAAGAGAGTAATTGCCTGGTCCCATCATTGGGTAAATGAGAGACCTCTTTAAGACAGAGTATTTGCCTGCTTTCGTCATTTTAGCCTCTGTAACCTAGAAAATGGATAAGAGAGAAACTTCTTTTACAAAGACTTACTGCCTGGTCCCACCATTTTGAGCCTCTACAAGAAAGAATCTTGGGACTAAGAGTAGCCTCTTTAAGAGAGAGTATTTTTCTGGTCCCGTCTTTTAATCCTCTACAAGCTAGAAACTTGGGTGAAAGAGAAACCTCTTTAACAGAGAGTTAATTCCTGTTCCTGTCATTTTGAGCTTCTACAAACTAGAACCCTGGGCAAGAGAGAAACATCTTCAAGAGAGAGTTATATAGTTATTGCCTGGCCTGATATAGCCTGCCAACTTGCAGGATAGCAGATTGATACGTCAATGCTCTAGAAACTCTCTCTCTCTTATGAATAAGGAGGCCTGTATCCAGCAGTGGGACGTTAATAGGCTATTACTTACCTTATATAAGGTTTTCATAAAAGAAGTATGCCCAGAGGAGCTATTGCGTACAATTGAATGCGTTATATTCTACAATGACATCCAAATATAATGAGAGAGTATAACTTTTGCGTCTTTATGTACATCATATATCTTTAAAATGGTTCCCTTGAGGAATTCAAAGAGAAAACAAGTACATCCGAAGGCAGTGGGAGCTCTAGTATTATTTTATCATGGAAATAAATTTGAAAATCTTGTAACTATAAATTTTGGGTATCCCATTTGGGAATTCACATAGAGTTCTCTGTGATCTAACTTCTAGAGATTATGAAGTATTTCTCGTGATAATACTATCTAATACGTGCTGAGTATATTTTGCTTATATAATTTAGTGTTTGATGAGAAAAATTCAAACAGACAATGTATATAAAAGAGTAACATTGGATTGTTTGGTTGTAATATCGGTAAAAGGAAAAATAAATTTGAACAAATTTCATTACCTTAAGGTTATTGAGTTAATTTTAAAAGATAGCTATAAACTTTGAAAGACTAAATTTGTTAACGTTAATAGAGGAACAATTTCGTCATACATGATCTTTGCGTAACTTTAACCGTTTACACAATAAATGCAACGGAAGCTCACAAAAGGAATACATTTTCCTCATAGGTCATTAAGAATGAAATCTTTCGTCAACTAAGTGACATAAATATCAAATAGATGTCGACGTACTTTAAGTCTCACATTTAAATGAACTCAGATGAAGTTGCGGGAATCAGAGAGAAGAAGAAGCATAAAACATGGACTTAGGGTTCTCCGCCGACATCATCGTTAGTGTGGATCACAACCATACTGTGTGGGTAATGTTGGTGCAATCAAACACTTTATTAATTAACCAGATTATAATGTTCCCGATATTAATTTATACAAACTCATTAATAATAATAGCCAGGAACGCGACAGTTTCATTAGTCGACCGCTCTGGCGGACTGTCCCTCGGGAACACGTCCACCGTCGGCTCACGACATATGACTCTGTCCCACGCCATAGACAGATGGCGCCAGCATTCCACAGACTACTGCACTCCCACAGATTACTGCACTCCGACAATAATAAGCCTATAGGATTCTTATAAATCAGGTCATTTTATTTCAGTTTTATTTTAATTTTTAATATATGTCGGAGGGCAGATATCTGTGGAACGCTGGCGCCATCTATCGGCGTCGACAGAGTCAATGGTGGCAGTCCAGCGGGAGTCACTCGGCAGTTGTCGAGTAGCGCTCGATCGGAACAGTCAACTGTTGAAACTGTCGCGTTCCTAGCTATTAGTGTTAATGAGTTTGTGTAAATTGATATCGGGAACATTAAGTGATTGAACATTATAAACCGAGTTAATTAATACAGTGTTTGATTGCACCAACAATACCCATGAACGCCCACAGAATAAGAAATTAAATAATGGATCTAATTAATAACGATGTCGGCGGAGAACCCTACGCCCCTGTGTTTTATGTTTCTCCGTTCTCTCTTATTCTCTGACATATATATTTTTAAATTTTAATGTCAATAATTATATTCTTAATTAATCTGGCGTTGAGTTGCCGTAAGTTCTGGAGGTGATCGTCACGAAATTGACGAGATCCAAAGAGTCAGGGCCCTTGCCGACAGGGTCTTTAATCAAGCTTGGAAGGAGGATCTCGAGTCTCCAAGTGCGGGTGTGGTCACAGTGGAGGCGATTCATCCTCGCCTCGAACAATGGCTAGCTAGGCGGCACGGATCACTTACCTTTAGGCTGGTGCAAGTACTGACCGGACACGTATCTTTCGGAAAGTACTTGGATCAGATAGCGCGACGTGAAGAGTCGCCTATCTCCCATCAGTGTAGTCCGCCTCTCGATACGGCGGCCCACACTGTGGCAGAATGTCCGTCTTGGTGACCACAGCGACATCCTCTGGTGTCCCTCATCGGAGCGGATCACTCACTGACAAGTATATTAGACGCCATGCTTGAAAGTGAGATAGGATGGAATGCAGTTGCCTCTTTCTGCAAAGCTGTCATTTCTTTGAAGGAGGCAATGGAGCGAGTACGGGAAACTGCAGCAGATGCTGCTCCCCTTTGGAGGAGGAGGCTGGGCGGCATGAGACGTCTTTACGAACGCCTCTTGTCTCCTCCTTGAACATCCTTAGTCGGTTTCATCCGAGAGTCTCAGGGTGAATGCGCAAGGGAGTTTCTGACAATCCCAATTCAGGGTGAGGAGGGTGTTGCTGGGTTTTAGTGGGTATTCTGGCCTTGCCGGCGAGTATTCTGTCCTTGTGTCTTAATCCTAACATGCTTCTTTCGATCGAAATTTACTATATTAAGAAGACAGTGAGACAATACACGTTAATGTTAACTTAGCATAGTCAATGGACTATAGATTTGGATAATATTAGTACTACTTTTAGAATAATAGATTAAGTCACAGACCTCCTAATTCGTCTGTTTTTATGGTATTTTTAAGCAAAAACTCAAGAAGAATGTGAGACTATAGGAATTTAAAACAAGCATAGTCAATGGACTCTCGATATAGATAATATTATTACGATTTTAAGTTTAATAGATTAGGCCAAAGAACTCCTAATTTGTATAAAGTAATGGTATTTTTAAGCAAGCTTCAGTGCTTGCTTAAACAGAACAGAGTGAATCTATATACAATAACCTAAAGAAAGCATAGTCATTAGACTTTCGACTTCGATAATATAAGTACAGCATTAAATATAAAAGATTAGATCAAAGAACTCCTAATTCGTCTACTGTTATAGTATTTTCAAGCAAGAACTCAAGAATAAAGTGATACTATAGATATTATCGTAAACAAAGCATAGTTAATGGACTAGATAGGCTTAGATAATACAAGTACAACAATAAATATAATAAATTAGATTAAATAACTCCTAATTTGTCGATTGTGTAATGGGATTTATAGGCAAGAGCCTAAGAAGATTACTTTTTCAATATCTTACTTATACAATATCCACAAAATACACGTTCACAATGCGCCATAAGTTATCTCTTCAGAAATTACATTAAGGGATTTGTTTATTCCCTCATTTGTACAAAACATTGCCTTCTAGGTATAATTGGACAAGAATCATACTCTAGAGATGTGAATGGTGAATCAGAAGGTCGCAATACACCTTCAATAATCGTGGAGAACGTGCCCGGAATGTGTTACTCTTAATAAAGGCTACATCCATGATAAGGATTAACTGTGCGGCCTTTATTGGAGCCTATTGACACCCTGGCGTCCTCTAGTGGTTGTTTATTGGTGGGATGTGCTTCAGGTGAATCTTCTTTATTGATAACTAGTAACCCGTCCTGGTTTTGCTTGGATAATAGACCTAAATATCCATGAACCGAAAAAAACCGTTACTAACGATGAAGGTGGAATTTGATAAACTGCGAGTGTTTATTAGGGATTATTTGTATATTTCATGATACAATTGATATGAGTAACAATGAAAACCCTTGAGGTAAGTTTTAATTTTCAAGATATGAGCGTATAAATACATGAAGCACTTTTTTCACTATCTCAAAGTTTACCGCAACATGATGCTACTCCAGAGTCATTATTCAATTAACAAAAGATAACATGTATAATTTAACTATTAGCTTAAATAAACATCATAACATTTGGTAGTTAAGAGAGTCACTTTAGCGTCTCTCTTTCTTCTCTCGTCTTTAGCGGATCTCTTTTAAACCTTTTACGGATGGTTTCAATATCTATACCTTTTTTCCGCTGATTAATGCTCAGACGCTCCCCTGCCTTTGGGGACCAAGGTAGTTACAAAAATCCAAGGAGACACTCATCAACCAAACCAAATTTCTCTTTGATCATACCTGTTCACGCCGTTCGTGGCCGGTAGGCCACCATTAATCACCAGGGCCCATTGATTGTGATGGGAGGGCCTCGACTACTATTGACGGTGAGAGAATTTGTCGGGCAGAATTCCATCTTGAGGGTCGAAACAGATGTGGTCGGCACCTCGTATTCCGTTCGCTGGTCTCCTCGTGCGGCGACGACCCTGTAGCAGATGGCTGATCACGTGTGGGTATGCCTTTGTGATTTGTGTAGTGAGCATGTATGTACGTGACCTGCAAGGCGGAGGCTGCTCTCAGCGACGTCGGTCTTCCGTTATCCACTTCAAGAAACTAAGGCACACGTGGGCCTTAATGACCTGTGGACGCGCGAACCTTCTGCTCTTCGTCTAATTCGAGAAAGAAGAGCAAACTATTCGGTTCTTAATGCGCTGACTTCACCAATCGCAATTACAACCAATACCAATAAACCGCGTGGAAACTACATTTTTCTCCAAAAACCACGAGGAGGGGCACTTTTCGCCTCTCCTTGACAGAGAGTAGTCACATACCAACAATATCTCAGCTGCACAATTTATGAATGGGCGCAGGAGGCGTCCTCTAACGCATGCAAACCGACGCCGCTTCCCGATAGTTAGCCAGTTAGTACCTCGAAAAGCTTACAGATGGCGCGAACGCACGTGTAAAAAGGAGAGAAGAGACGTTCTTACATAGCATCACGCCTCATTCCCATAGGGGTAGGCAGAGACAACATCCTTTCACTTGCCACGATCCTTGCATATCTCCCTCGTTTCTCTCACTCTCATTAAACCCTTCATACAAGTTCGTCGGTTTAGAGTACTCTTGACCTGGCCGTTATTTAAAATGTCCTGGATTTTGTCCAGGAACGTTCGCCTTGGTCTTCCCCTTCCAACTTTTGTATTCACTCTTGACTCATAAATCCTTTTTGTCAGTCTCCTTTCATTCATTCTCTCTACATGCCCAAACCATTTAAGCATACCTTTCTCAATTTTAGTCACTAAGTCTTCTTTTATACCACAACGTTCTCTTATCACACTATTTCTTACTCTGTCACTCAGTTTTAATCCACTCATGCTTCTCAACGCTCTCATCTCTACCGCATTTATTTTACTTTTGTGCTTCTTCTGCCATACCCAACTTTCACTAACATACATAAGTGTTGGCATCAACACTCCAGCATGCACAGCCAGTCTAGCCCTTTGAGACACCATCTGGCGTGCAGAGCACCATTTACCATACTCCCTACATTGACTCTCCTTTCAATATCACTTTCACATCTTCCATCTTTTGTAAATTTAGATCCCAAGTATACAAATTCTTTCACTTGTTCCTCATCTTTCAAAATATTGCCATTCATCATGGATTCATCTCGTTCAAAAAGGATAACTTTTGCTTTGTTTACATTCACTTTCATTACTTTCCCTTTCAAAGCTTCATTCATAATATTTAGCATCTCCTGTAGCTCATTAGCGGATGACGCATGTATTACTTGATCGTCAGCGTAGAGTAAACATTTGATGAGTAATTCATTCATTCTTAAGTTCAGAAATCATTTGTCGGGTTGAGCATACGCATTTTTAATACGATACCTCTATCAGTTTTGGATTTGCCTCCGGATAGTTTTAAGAAATATGTCAAAAACATCCTTTTACAAAAGGCATATTATAATGTTGAGGATTATTTAAGCGATAGAAATGTTCGGATTTGATTCCAGTTGCTCACAGAAGCAATTTATTATACATTGTAGCATACAAAACTATCTTTAAAAGAGTAACCATTGAGTTTCTTGCCGGTTTCTTGTCAGCGGATTCAATTTTCCGAACCGGTGGTAGATTTGTTACCAACGGACAGACTACTGACGATTCAAAAGTGCTTTTTGAGCCTACTTGAATAAAGAATATTTTGATTTGATTTGATTAACCCATACATACTTTCTTTTATAAAGACGTCAAGTAGCATCAGCTATACCTTCTCTTTTTCTCTCCCTTGCCTCTTTCAATGAGATGACAGCCTCCTATTTCAAGCATTGCGCTTACTTTGCAGTTACATATCCCCTCCAAAAAAAAACGGACATCATTATAAACAATTACTGTGTTTTACCCACATGGATATCGGGTAAATAACACGGTAATAAACCGGGATAAAGCAAACCACAATCCTTTCATAAAAAACCGCAGGAGGACGCGTCAGTCTATCAATAATCCGGGTCCAATAAAGGCTCCACCGTTAATCCTTATCATGACCGTGGCTTTATTATCGTAAGTTCCACATTCTGAGCACGCGCCTGGCAGTCGCTGAAGGATTATTTTGTCCCGACAGTTTTTCATGACATGACAACAAATGTCGTTTGTTTTTATTACACGTATTTGTCTTGTCTAAATTTTTCACCTATTTCTCGCATGTATAATGTACCTTTAATCTGATGCGGCAGGGGATCGAATTGAGCCCCCAACGAAATTTCCGCCAGTGCGCGACAGCCCTTTTATGACCCACCAGCACTAGGGTAGAATAAAATTCTAAAAGTTTGCGAAAACATGATAAAAAAATGTTATTTTTTTGTACTTTTAGAATGACCTTAAACCCAACTTTCTTAGTTTCGATTCGCTCCAAGATCCGAGAGCCAGGCGGCGCAAGATCGGGCCTTGTGGACGTCATTACGTGAGACTTATGTCCAGCTGTGGACGTCCATTGGTTGAAGCAATCACAACGACGACGTATAAAACATTTTAGACAGCACCTTTTTCTTACCAAAATCCTTCTAACTTTAAGGCTGTCTGGCAAATATCGATTCGTAACAATAAAGTCTTCTTTTAGTACCCTATGATTAAGTTGTAGTATAAGTCGGAATCAAATAGTTTTCGGAACGCTGGCGCCATCTATCGGTGCTGGACAGAGTCAATGAGTCACAGGCCGGTGGCGTTCTCGACAGTTCACGAGTAACGATCCGCCAGATCGGTTAATTGTGTAATTTGATATCGAAAATATTAAGTGATTGGACATCATAATCTGAGTTAATTAATAAAGTTTGATTGCACCAACCCACCGACGCCCACAGTTAGGAAGTTGAATTATAGACCCAACTAATGACGATGTCTGTGGGAACTTATGCCATTTTTCCGACATAAATGTTTCCTGTAATGTTTGTGGTGTACTTAATAACGTAAGTGAAAGTGTATTACTGGAAGATGATGCTAATGATGGTGTTATTGAGGATTATGTTGTTATTTATGATAAAGAAGACCCCAAAAAGTATTAACAATTATAACTTGTCAATGTAATACAACACGGTGATATATTCTGCGGTTCCTATGCAAATGCGGCCGTAACTCGTCCATGTATTTATGTTTATTGCAGCAATAAGTCATTTCGTATCAATACCCCTGTGAGTTATAGAACATTCCTGATGTATTACGTAGGTGATACAATGATTTGATAGTTATGCTAATCTTGGATCTAATCTGATGTATTGCGTGGTGATTGCTTAATATATTCATGGACAATTCGATATCTAAATTGATCACCTATATGGGTCACGACCCGGGTCCCTTGAGAATTTGCAAAAATTATGAGAAAATAATGACTGATTTGATGAAATAATTCGAAAACATGTTATTAGTTACTTAGTTAAAAGAGGTCTCTTAATCTACTTTTGAATACAGATCTTCTCAACCATTGGAAATTGCTGTTTCAAAGCATAAACAGGCAGGTTACAATGTCACAGAGCTTATATACTAATTTGTAAAGCCTATTAGCTTCCCACTTCTGGATAATGGCCTTCTTACTCAAAGAAGACAGTGTTTTTATAAGTACAAATCCACTAGGTTGTTCCATTGCGGATTGGCAGGCTACTATATCACATACAATATGTATAAGTAAATGAAACACTTATTATTTAGTTAATAGCAATCTATTAACTTACCACTTCTGGATATTGGCCTTCTTACTCAAAAGAGACTGTGTTTTGATAAGTACACATCCACCACGCTGTTCCATTGCAGATTGGCAGGCTACTATATCACATACAATATGTATAAGAAAATGAAACACTTATTAGTTAGTTAATAGCAAACTATTAACTTACCACTTCTGGATAATGGCCTTCTTACTCAAAGGAGACGGTGTTTTGATAAGTACACATCCACCACGCTGTTCCATTGCGGATTGGCAGGCTGCTATATCACACACTATATGAATAAGTAAATGAAACACTTATTACTTAGTTAGGATCAAACTGTTTTTATCCCACTTCTGAAGAATGGCCTTTTTACTCATAGTAGAGAGTGACTTTTAGAACGTAGTCCCACCACGCCGTTCCATTGCGGGTTGGCAGGCTACAATATCACACAGTGTGTATATGTCGTCGAAACACTCATTAGTTAATGGCAAACTATTAACTTCCCACTTCTGGATAATGACCTTCTTACTCATAGAAGATGTTTTTTTGAAGCACAGATCCACCACGCCGTTCCATTGCGGACTGGCAGGCTACAACATCACATACAGTGTGTATAAGTAATCGAAACACTTATTAGTTAGTTAGCAGCAAACCATTAACTTCCCACTTCTGGACAATGGATTCCTACTCAAAGAAGAGAATTTTTTAGATCATATTGGCCTTGGCTGCCCTGCAGATTACCTTTTATATTACCCCCACTCCACGACTGAATGTAATGCGATAGATGGAAAAGTTTTTGTTTAGTTGTGTAATGTATAAAATCATAAAGCAATTGAAGCAGCTGTTTCGAGCCATGCTTGCCGCCATATTGGCCTTGGCTACTTCACCGAATGCCTTTTATATGCTCCCCCTTCCGTTTATTTTTGAAATGTGGCTTTCATTATAAGAAAATGAATAACGAAAGCTTTGATCTATTTGGAAAGCGTTGAAAACTTATATCTGGCCTTGTAATATCCCATTTCATGACAACCTTTCTTTCCAGTAATCGGGAATACTAATTGAAAAATTATAACGGAACGGGAAAACTTCAGGAATAGATTAATAATTATAGGTGGGAGGAAAATAACTCCGGTAGGAAGGCGAGGAAATTATTAATTTATTCGGAAAACTTAAGCAGAAATAGTGCAAATTGTGCATTGAAATTGTGCAATTTTCTTCTAATTTGATATAAGCGGTCAGTTTCAAACGAATTTTCTTTTGACTCTTTCATTTTTCATACATTATAAGAGATTTTATGACTTCGCTTTAACAACTTTATATGCATTTGTAATTATTAGTTATTCGAAGTAAAACTTACTGCAAGCTTGACTTGTGGAGTAAACTGGTGAATGCGTGACGAAGGCGTTACGAAAAGTGTAATCGAGTGAGGCGAACGCAATTAGTTGAAATATTGAAGTAAAACCTACGCACGCCTGACTTGTGGAGTAAACTGGTGAATGCGTGACGAAGGCGTTACGAAAAGTGTGATCGGCGAGGCAAACGTAATAAATTGAAATATTGAAGTAAAATCTACGCACGCTTGACTTGTGAGTAAACTGGTGAATACGTGACGAAAGCGTTACGAAAAGTGGGATTGGTTGAGGCGAACGTAATAAATTTAAATATTGTAATACATCTTTACGCACGCTTGAATTGAGGAGTAAGCTGGTGAAGGCGTGACGTGAGCGTTACAAAAAGTGTGCTCGGGCGAGGCGATTGTAATAAATTTTTCAATTTTGAAGTGAAATTTCTTTACGCACCCTTGACTTGGGAAGTAAGCTGGTGAAGGCGTGACGTGAGCGTTACGAAAAGTGTGATCGGGCGAGGCTATCGTAATAAATTTTAAATATTGAGGTGAAACTTCTTTACGCACCCTTGACTTGGGAATTAAGATGGTGAATGCGTGACGAGAACATTACAAAAACTGTGATCGAGAGAGCCAAACATATATATTTAACTCTGGATGTAAAACTTCTTTACGCACCCTTAACTAGGGGAGTAAGCTGGTGAATGAGTATCGAGAGCATTACGAAAAGTGTGTAACAGCGAGGCAAACGTAATAAACTGGTATATTGAAGTGAAACTTCTTTATGCACCCTTAACTTGGGAAGTAAGATGGCGAATGCGTGACGAGAGCGTTACAAAAAGTGTGATCGAGAGAACCAAACATAACTATTTAAATCTGGATGTAAAACTTCTTTACCCACCCTTGACTTGGGAAATAAGATGGTGAATGGGCGACGAGAGCGTTATGAAAAGTGTGATCGGGTGATGTGAACGGAATAAATATAAATATTGAAGTAAAACCTACGCACGCTTGACTTGGGAGTAAGATGGTGAATGCATGACCAGAGCGTTACGAAAAGTGTGATTAGGCTAGGGGAATGTTACGTTTCATTTATTTATTATTGATTTGGTATCTATATAGAATTATTCATTTATTCACTTCTACTGACAGTCTCCATGACTGGAAATTGTTTCTACTGTTGACTTGTTAGACTGCGATCTCACCTGATGGTAAGTGACGTTCTAACCTGGTAAGAGGTAATTTACCTCTTGTAATTTCTACCCATAATGTTAAGGTATAATTTACAAAGTGCGATACACACTCGTCTTGTTATTGCATTTAGCATAACAAAGTTATATGAAAAGTAAGGATATTAGATGTCATATAGCTCTGAGTGACGGAAAAGTTTGTCCTTGTACAAAATAGAACGATAAATTCCGTTTTATTCCGCCGTTAGGAAGGGATCAGTGTCATACTCCGGACAACACATACGGATGTCCGCTGCATTTAAGGATATTGGATAAACTTCGCTTGATTAAGGAAAACAAATATTTGTATACCCAAAATAATGTCTTTATCTAATTATCTATTGTCTTCTTCTTCTTGGTCGCCTCCTTTGCAAAAGAAGATCGTGTGATTTTATTCACTAATACCTTCTATTCCTTTGGATCCTCGGCATTTTTCATGGTGGAGATAAATAGAAGACCTGTGATCGCTAAGATCTGCTAGATAATCAGCCTTGTAGTCTTTGGCCATCTACCTTAGCTATCAATTTGTCCCAGTTACTAGGCTGGTGTTGAGCAATGTGACCAAATAGCTGAAGGTATTCTTTAAGCAATTAATCGAGAGTTTAGTATCTTCTAAATAGACCATCATCTCGCTGAAAGAGCCAAATGAAAGGTAAAGAGAGGATGCTGCTGTTGCTCTCCCTCTCCGCCGAAGGTGCCCGAATGGTGTTCCACCATAGACGTCAATAAACCGTAGGTTTTCATAGTAAGCATCATCTGGGTTACTAGACTGGAACGTGAAATGGCACCCACTAGTGATCTAATCCAAGGATGAGGAGGACTTCACTTGGTTTTCGTGGGTATTGTGATAATTCAGCGAATCCAACACTCCCAATCACAGTATTGGAAGAGTATCGCCATCTTCCTTTTCCTGCACCATTTCCTTTCTATTGTTTGGATCTTACAAGCTTCAGCCCCATAAAAGAAGTTGAGGAAGACCAAAGATGTAACAAGTTTTTTTTTCGTGCCGATGTGAAACTGAAAATTGTGTCTATTGTCAAAATAAGGTCTTTTTGGCCTTGTCTTGAAGAGTCATCATCCTAAGAGTTTAAAAAAGTGGCTAAAGCCAATTCAACTAACTTCAATATATTTCAAAATGAAGTTCATGTATAGATACAGTGATTTACTATTTGCAGACAAGGTAAGCGTGTCTTTCAAATAAATCCGAACTGTCCAATAGCTCAAGCCCTAATGTCTCGTAATCTGCTCTCTGCTCTATTTATAACAATCACGCGTAATTAGTAACAGGCGACAATGATCTACTAAGCAATTTTCAACTCAAATTTACGCAAATGTTATGTTATTTATATTTTACTTACTGATACTGAACTTTTATAAGTATATTTTGAAAGATTCCGCTTTCGGGAATTATTTTTAATAATAATAAAGAAATTATTATATATTGGACCAATTTCTTAAGCTTCAATTTAAGCTTTCCTGTTTGATTAAAGCTTCTAAAGCTTTTGTTAATTCCAAACTAATTTCTAAATTATACAAAATGGTTATTTTCAAATTTGAATCCCAGTTAATTGAATCCTAAAAAAATATTTAAAGTAATCAACTCCCATATAAATATGGACAAAGCATGAATAATTAACTAACTTCTCAAATTAAATTTATAAATTTTCTCGAAGTAATTAAACCATTCTCTAATCCGAACCTTAAGAAGTAAAAGGGTTAATGTAAACATTGACGAATCAAGATAATTAAGCGGAGCTCGCTAACAATTAGAAAGATGCCGATTCAGACTCCAACAGCCTCATTTCGGGGGAACATCAGAATCTACATATTCAACAGCTTCCCTTAACATTTAAGTGGCTACATTGAAACGCGCCATCTTAAGCGAATATCCGTTAAGTTCAGAGTATACTGAGTGTAACATATAAGCAAACAGATGCAATAGACTTTGCAATATTCCGCGATTAAAATATGGTGATTGTTAAGTGTGCTTGATATACAATTTCACCTATCAATCTGAGTATTTCAAAGAGAAGCAATTTTATTTTATGATGCAGCCTTATTTTGTTATTTCGTGGGAAACTCAAAATCTACGTAATCAATAGATACCCTTAACATTTAAATAGATACATTGAAACGAGTCATCTTAAGCGAATTTCCATTAGCAAAGAGATGCAAAAGAATTTGCAGTATTCCGCGACTAAAATATGGTGATTGTTAATAGTGTGCTTCATTTACAATTTATTCCACCTATCAATCTAAGTATTTTAAAGAGAAGCAAATTATTTTACGATGCAGTCTTATTTATTTACTTTGTTATTTCGTGGGAACCTCAAAGTCTATGTAATCAATAGCTACCCTTACATTTTAAGTGGCTACATTGAAACGAGCCATCTTAAGTGAATCTCCATTAGATTCAGAGTATGCTGAGTGTAAAGTATTAGCAAAGAGATTCAAAAGACTTTGCAATATTTGCGACTAAAATATGGTGATTGTTAAGTGTGCTTGATATACAATTTATTTCAACTATCAATCTGAGTATTTTAAAGAGAAGCAATTTAATTTTATGATGCAGTCTTATTTTGTTATTCCGTGGGAACCTCAAAATCTACGTAATCAATAGATACCCTTAACATTTAAATAGATACATTGAAACGAGTCATCTTAAGCGAATTTCCATTAGCAAAGAGATGCAAAAGACTTTGCAGTATTCCGCGACTAAAATATGGTGATTGTTAATAGTGTGCTTCATTTACAATTTATTCCACCTATCAATCTAAGTATTTTAAAGAGAAGCAAATTATTTTACGATGCAGTCTTATTTGTTTACTTTGTTATTTCGTAGGAACCTCAAAATCTATGTAATCAATTGCTACCATTAAATTTTAAGTGGCTACATTGAAACGAACATATTAAGCGAATCTCCATTAGGTTCAGAGCATACTGAGTGTAAAGTATTAGCAACGAGATGCAAAAAACTTTGCAGTATTCCAAGACTAAAAATGGTAATATTATAGTTAAAAGAGTATTTGTTATACAATACATTCCACTTAACAATCTGAGAATTAAAAAAAAAAACAAAGTAATTTTATGATGATATTTATTTATTTTGTTATTTCGTGGGAACCTCAAAATCTATATAATCAACAGGTACCATTAAAATTTAAGTAGCTACATTAAAACGAGCCAAGCTAGCTGGAGACATAAGGTTCAGAGTGCAAAATATTAGCAACGAAACGCAAAAAACTTTGCAGTATTCCGCGACTAAAAAATGATGATTACTTGATATACAATATTTTCCACATGATAAGCATTTAAAAGTGAAGTAATGTTTATTTAATTCTAAAATGAAGTCTTATTTATTTACCAAGTAGAATTGTAGAATCTACACATTCAACAGCTTCCCTTTAAATTTTAGTTAACAAAACACAAATTGCTTTGCAATAATCCGCGTTTAAGAATCTAAATTCAATTAACATTTCAATTACTACATTGAAACGAGTTATGTTAAGCAATTTTCCGTAAGATTCAAAGCATACTGAGTGTAAAATAATAGCAAAGATATATTTTAAGGAAACAGAGATTCTGCAAAATGATAGTTATACAGAAGAATGCACAAGAGAGACAGAGGGAAGACGTTAGGGACGCTCATTTTCTCTGGTGACAGGGGTTGGAGGGCATGAGGCGTAGATTTGGGTTTTCCTTCCTAAGATTACCATTGAGAATCTTCAGGAGTACCAGGGTAGATTGCGTCTACCGATTCTGATGCTCCATTAAAGGGTGAGGCTGGATCTTACAAACAATGCATCATGCCTCATTTCCTTAGAGGTAGGCATCGACCACGTCCTTCCACTTGCCATATCTCCTTCGCTTCTTTCATTCTCATTAAACCTTCCATACAAGTTCATCGGTTTAAAGTACTCTTGACCTGTTCCTTATTTAAAATATCCTAGATTTGGTCCAGTAACATTCGTCTTGGTCTTCCCCTTCCAACTTTCCCATGGGTTGGGTCTTAGTGAGCATTTTGGATTGCCCTCAAGTTCCATACCCCCTATAAGATTTGAACTTTGATCAAAGTGTGTAAATATATTTCCTACCGTGAAATAAACAGCGTACACAATATTTCAATGAAAAACTTTTGAAGTTATCAGTAAAGAACACTTTTAATTCGATCTCACATCTCCCCAAATTTATAACAAAACAATACATTATTATTTTAAGGTACATTATACCAGAAAAGTTGATTAAATATTGTAAATTTTATAGTCACACTTGTTATTCCGAGGGAAGATGAAAATCTACATATCAACAGCTTCCCTTAACATTTAACTGCCTACATTTAAACATGCCATCTTAAGTGGATCTCGGTTAGGTTGCGAGTACACCGGGTAAAAAAAAATCATTTATGTATTATACAGCTTGAGTGAGATTAGATGCAAAACCTAGACCTTTGTTTATTTGAACTAGTATTAAAATATAAGCACAGAAAGGCAAAGCACTTTGCAGAAAAGCTTTAAAGAATAACTGGTCTAAAAATAAACTTGACATTAAAGTATGAGGATGAAACATGAAATTTAACGATCTTGGAGCGGCAGCGGAGAAGAAGGTGCCACCGTCCATGTGACGCGGGGGCGGATTGAATAGGGATGGACTGTATGCGGTTTAGAAGAAAAAAGAAGAGGAATTTAGCGAGTTGTCCGATTAAGGGGTGATAGTGATGAAGGGGGAAAGGAATCGCGTGTACGTACCTGGAGTTTCGGGATCTCCTCCTACTTCTCGATGTAGGGCTGTGATGCGGCGGCGAAAAGCACTATCAAAACACTACACGGCCAGCGGCTCATTCCTTCGATATCCTCCTCCTTCATGCGGTACATATATCTTCTAGACGAAAATACGAGCGGAATTCTTTGCGGTAGGCGAATAACGACTGGTCGCGGCGGCAGGCGAATAACGACATAAAAACCAAAGTAATGTCGAAAGTGGCGTCACCAGATCTTATATTACAAAATGAAGTTTTCGTAATACTTATTATAGAATTATATAAAAATGCGTTTATATATACACATATATATCGGAGTTTAAGAGAGAAGGAGAAGAAGCATAAAGCATGGGCATAGGGTTGTTCGCCGACATCATCGTTAGTGTGGATCACATCCATACTTCAATCTCCATACTGTGGGTTTTGGTGGGTAGCAATCAAACACTTTATTAATTAACTCAGACTATAATGTCTAATCACTTAATGTTCCCGATAACAATTTACGTAAAACATTAACAATAATAGTTAGGAACGCGACAGTTACAATAGGCAACCGCTTTGGCGGACCATCACCCGAGAACTGCCGAGAGACGCGCGCTGAATTGCCACTATTGACTCTGTCCTACGCCGATAGATAGATAGCGCCAGCGTTCCACAGACTACTGTAATCCAACATATACGACTAATATAAGCTTTACAAGTTTGTTTAGGTGAATACTCATTACATAAATAGGGACAATATTTCCTGACACAGGTTTTAGTATCTGTAAAACTTAAAACTACCTACAGTTATTTTTCATTTATGGCAGCACGCTAAAAATAAAGACGATTTTAATAAGACAATTTTGATGCTTTAAAAGAAATGCAATGCAATGCAATTTTAATGATTTAAAAGAAAGTATGTATGGGTTAAGAATTAATGAATTACTCGTCAAATGTTTACTTTACGCTAACGATCAAGTAATACTTGCGTCATCCGCTAATGAGCTACAGGAGATGGTAAATATTATGAATGAAGCTTTGAAAGAGAAAGGAATGAAAGTGCATGTAAACAAAACGAAAGTTATGCTTTTTGAACGAGATGAATCTATGATGACTGGCAATATTTTGATAGATGGGGAACAAGTGGAAGAGGTGAAAGAATTTGTATACTTGGGATCTAAATTTACAAAAGATGGAACATGTGAAAGTGATATTGAAAGGAGAGTGAATGCAGGGAATATGGTAAATGGTGCTCTGCACGCCTTTATAAATAGCCAGATGGTGTCTCAAGGGGCTAGACTGGCTGTGCATGCAGGAGTGTTGGTGACAACACTTATGTATGGTAGTGAAAGTTGGGTGTGGCAGAAGAATCACAAAAAAATAATGCAGTAGAGATGAGAGCCTTGAGAAGCATGAGTGGATTAAAACTGAGTGACAGAGTAAGAAATAGTGTGATAAGAGAACTTTGTGGTATATAAGAAGATGTAGTGACTAGAATCGAGAAAGTTATGCTTAGATGGTTTGGGCATGAATGAAAGGAGACTGACAAAAAGGGTTTATGAGCCAAGAGTGAATGCGAAAGTTGGAAGGGGACATTTTAAATAAGGGCCAAGTCAAGAGTACTCTAAACCGACGAACTTGTATAAAAGGCTTAATGAAAATGAAAGAAGCGAAGGAGATATGCAAGGATCGTGGCAAGTGGAATAATGTTGTCTCTGCCTACCCCTATGGGAATGAGGCGTGATGCTATGCATGTATGTAATTTTAATGCAAACTACGTCTCTCGATGTACCACAATCATTATAGCAGAATGTTGCATGTTTCTGAAAAAGAAAGCTTTATTTTAATTTCGTTTGAAAATCTCTACAGTGGTAAATCTCATTGAATGCACATGTACACAACAAAATAATTAGATTTCCAACGTGAGCATTGTTACTTGATAAATATTAAAAAAATACCGCGTAGTTAGTTAATATTCAGATATTCCCTCTTTTGCTGTATAAATATTTATGGCGTAAAATTATCTTATAAAGTATAATCACAAACAGAATATTTTTAAGAATTTTATATCCGAGAACCACCTCTAGGCTTTATGTATCCCCTAAATACATTTAGGGGCCAATTAAGGTGATTGTCTCTATTGCCAAGATGTCCTCTAATTATGTGATACTTTGATGGTGAAATCTCAACCTTCTGTTTCTGAACGCTACATATCTTTATCTTATTGCTCACACATAAGAGCCTGAATGTAATCAATAAACTAAGGAGAATCTAGCAGGACGTAATTTACCCCTAAAGGTTTCTATGCAATATCAGGCAATTAGAAAATGGAATTTTGGAAATCCCCCTAGATAAACAAGTCCTTAGTTGGAAGATTAAGTGAAGTACTTGACTGCGATGGCAAACCTCGTAAAGATATCTGGTCTTGGGCACTTGGGTGAAAAACCAAGTGATGAGTGACCCACTAAAACAATCCTCCTCTTGAATTGCAAGCCTTTCCATTAATAGGCCTCGTATCATTAAAAGATTTCCTCTCCGTTTAAAAAAGGTCCTCACAGTCAAGTCTCATTCCCATAGGGGTAGCCAGAGACCACGTTCTTCAAATTGCCACGATCATTGCATATCTCCATCGCTTCTTTCATTCTCATTAAACGTTTCATACAAGTTTGTCGGTTTAGAGTACTCTTAACCTGATCCTTATTTAAAATGTCCTGGATTTGGTTCAGAAACGTTCGCCTTGGTCTTCCCTTTCCAATAAACCTATTCACTTTTGACTCATAAATCCTTTTTTTCAGTCTCCTTTCATTCATTCTCTCTTTGTGCCTAAACTATCTAGGCATGACTTTCTCAACTTTAATCACTACATTTTCTTTTAACGTCGTCGTCGCTTCAACCGATGGACGTCCACCGCTGGACATAGGTCTCACGTATTGATGTCCACAAGGCCTGATCTTGCGCTGGCTCCAGCGGCTTTTTTTTCTTTCTCTCTTAAAAGTTAAATAAATAAAGAATAATATAGGAGTATACGAAATCGAGCCAGGTAAGTAGATTATATAATAAGGGCAAAAAGAAACATATAAAACACCACCAACAGCGAGATCATTAGAATCTTATTGTTGGATTATTGAAATAATATTTCCTCGGAAACCAGTCAACAATAATACATTTGATTCCCGTTCAAACAGATTCCGTATTACGAACATAATAGGAAATGATTGATGTAGACAGAATAAACACGCATATAAAAATATTATAATACAGAGAATTAGGATAAAATAATGGAATATTTTATCTATACATACGTATTGCGATGGCCTCGTACGCCTCATTTCGTTTATATCTTCCCTGATTGGTTGGATAAGGCAACGAGCCAAGGGTCGGCTTGATTACATTTGCACATATAGAGTAACAGGATGAGATGCTAAATGTTGACGCTCTTGTAAGTTAGGCATGCTCTACATCTTCGCTTATTATTTTCGTATAAAAGAATTTATGAGTCAAGAGTGAATAGGAAAGTTGGAAGAAGAAAACCAAGGCAAACGCTCCTGGACCAAATCTGAAACATTTTAAATAATGACCAGGTCAAGAGTACTCTAAACCAACGAACTTGTATGAAAGTTTTCAATGAGAATCAAAGAAGGGAAGGAGATATGCAAGGATCGTGGTAAATTGAAGAACGTAGTCTCTGGCTACCCCTGTGAGAATGAGACTTGACTATGAGGACCATTTTTAAGCGGAGAGGAAATCTTTCAAAGATATGCGGCCTATTAAAGGAAAGGCTTGCAATTCAAGAGGAGGATGGTTTTAGTGGGTCACTCATCGCTTGGCCTTTCACCCAAGAGCCCAAAGCCAAATATTTCTACGAGGTTTGCCATCGCAGTCAAGTACTTCACTTCATCTTCCAACTAAGTAATAGTTGGTGATGCAATACAAAGGGGATTTGTTTCGCAAGCAGATTTTCTAATTGCCTGACATGAACTTGTATGAAAGGATTAATGAGAAAGAAAGAAGCGAAGGAGCTATACAAGGATCGTGGCAAGTGGAAGGACGTGGTCTCTGCCTACCCCTATGGGAATAAGACGTGGTGCTATGTATGTATGTATGGATTAAAACGTAGCTTTTTATATAATATAACACCTATTTACTTTAATATTAGCTCCAATATACAACTTTCTCAATATATAATTAATAAACATGGGGTACCTACTTAGACATTTTTTTACTGTCAAACCTCTGTCTATAAGTAAAAGGTTATAGTTAATTAAACGAGCCGCATATTTTTCTAATGGCAATTCATTGTATATAGGTAAAGCTATACCCATAATTAAATAAACCTTATGTTTCTGTACAGGCAATACTTGTTGAATGGTTTAAAGTATAGATTTTAGAAGAAAATCCTGTTATGGGTAAATATTTAGGATTATCTGATGTCCATAGCCAATATGTTGCCAGTAAAAGAGCACAAGGTTCATCTAAATGAGGATATTCTGTTTCAATAGTTTGTAGGAAGTTTTTTTTAGACAAACCGGTTTACAAATATTCAGTATATTTAAATAAGGATATCTATTCTATAGAAAATGGATTTTAATTGGCCTGCCTAGTTGTCAAACTAGGTATCCAATGTTTATTAATTCTACATTGAGGAAGTTGTGTATTGGAGCTAATATTAAAGTAAATAGGTGTATTATTATATAAAAAGCTACGTTTTAATCCATACATACATAGCATGACGCCTCATTCCCATAGGGGTAGGCAGAGACTTCGTCCTTCCACTTGCCACGATTGCATATCTCCTTCGCTTCTTTCATTCTCATTAAACCTTTCATACAAGTTCGTTGGTTTAGAGTATTCTTGACCTGGCCCTTATTTAAAATGTCCTGGATTTGGTCCAGGAACGTTCGCCTTGGTCTTCCCCTTCAGACTTTCGCATTCACTCTTGACTCATAAATCCTTTTTGTCAGTCTCCTTTCATTCATTCTCTCTACATGCCCAAACCATCTAAGCATACCTTTCTCAATTTTAGTCACTACGTCTTCTTTTATACCACAACGTTCTCTTATCCCACTATTTCTTACTTTACGATTAACTTGGCATTAATATATTGTCTCCTTTCGTAATAGATTCACTTAATACAGATTTCCCCATATTCCCCTTGGAATGTAAATGAATATATCACTGCTTTGTGTTCCACATCCCTTTCGTTTCTTTGTTATGTAACCGACTACTCAATATTTAATTCCCTCTAAAGACTTCCACGGAGAAATATCTTTCCGATAAAGTAAAACAACAACTTTTCAATCGCCTTTGAGTTTCTCTCCATTATTCATGCTCATAAATACTTGTTATAGTAGAAAGGAACTGCATCAGTGTTTCTATAACCTTTGTTGTTGACATTGCAACTTATACAATCTTTACAAGGTTGTACGTTGTTAACTTAAATGATGTTTTCTTGTTTAATTTATGATAAAGTTGGTCACTATTAACTTTGTCAACTTCATAGATCTCAAGCTTGTTTGAATTGTGCAATTGTACGAGTATCAACTACCAATTCCCATCAGGGCAAATTTAGGAATTTGCATTTTCTAATTTGTCCGAATCTGGACTGAAAGGAGAAGTAGAAAAAGCAATGGCCACGTAATATAGTGGCAGTGGCGAAAAGGAATGGACCAACATTCAAACAATTGGTGATCGAACGATGTCTGAGTGATGGAGATAACGTGGAGAGGCTTATGAAGAAGAAGAAAGATTATGATAGCTTAATAGATATAAACATATGTACATGTGGTTTGCTAAATACAGTTTTATACAGATTATTATTTCGCAGTCCTCGATTCATTAATAGTAAGATTTTACGTTCTAAATTAAATCTAATTTCAAGGTAATCGAGTGGAAAGTTTTGGAGATCTCACAGTTGTGATAATACCGGCAAATCCGTTCTAAGTGACCATTTACTGTGCGAATTGATATATTAAATGGTATAAATATATTAAATGGTAAATGGTGCTCTGTATGTCTTTATGAATAGCCAGATGGTGTCTCAAAGGGCTAGACTGGCAGTGCATGCTGGAGTGTTGGTGCCAACACTTATGTATGGTAGTGAAAGTTGGGTATGGCAGAAGAATCACAAAAGTAAAATAAATGCGGTAGAGATGAGAGCGTTGAGAAGCATGAGTGGATTAAAACTGAGTGACAGAGTGAGAAATAGTGTGATAAGAGAACGTTGTGGTATAAAAGAAGACGTAGTGACTAAAATTGAGAAAGGTATGCTTAGATGGTTTGGGCATGTAGAGAGAATGAATGAAAGGAGACTGACAAAAAGGATTTATGAGTCAAGAGTGAATGCGAAAGTTGGAAGGGGAAGACCAAGGCGAACGTTCCTGGACCAAATCCAGGACATTTTAAATAACGGCCAGGTCAAGAGTACTCTAAACCGACGAACTTGTATGAAAGGTTTAATGAGAATGAAAGAAGCGAAGGAGATATGCAAGGATCGTGGCAAGTGGAAGGATGTTGTCTCTGCCTACCCCTATGGGACTGAGGCGTGATGTCATGTATGTATGTACTGTGCGATAGAAGTATCTATGATAAATTTCAAGTCAATTGGAGTTTAGTTTCGGAGATTTTACGATCAATGAGATGTATTTACCTTTTATGTACACTAATTGATCTAGAATGGACCTTTGCACCATATTTTTCGTTTGTATTTGAGTGATTTTTAAGTTTTTTTTAATAATTTATGATAATTTCTTCTGTATCTTTCTCTGATAATACCCGTTCTTGATTTATAGATGGTGTAATTATCAAAACATTGTTTGATAGATTATATTTAAATTAGAAACATACGACGTTTGATAATAGACTAGTTTGAAGAGACATAAACACTTTGTGGATTTGCAAACTGGCAAAAAAGTGAGGATATTTCACCCTCAAAGCACGGGAACCAAAAATGGCCAAGTTTTTTTTTCACCCCACAAAGTTTTTGCATTATTCATGCTCGTAAATTCTTTGTACGGCATCGCTCCGTTGATAAAGGATTGTATCTATGGAGGGTTCCTTGTGATTTACATTTCGACAGCAACTATAGACTTTAGTTTGGATGCATAGCTTTGAAGGCACAAATTGCAAGTTTGCAGAGTTATTTTTAATGAATACTTCTTTCGTCGTCGTCGTCGTCGTCGCTTTAACCGATAGACGTCCACTGCTGGACATGGGTCTCACGAAATGATACCCATAAGTTGCGATCTTGCGCCGCCTGGCTCCAGCGGCTACCGGCGACCCTCTTTATGTCATCGGTCCACCTTGTGGGTGGTCTACCTACACTGCGCCGCCCGGTACGGGGTTGCCACTCCAGCACCTTCGGGCCCCAGCGTCCATCGGTCCGTCGGACTATGTGCCCCGCCCACTGCCACTTCAGGTTCGCGATTCGTAGGGCTATGTCGGTGACTTTAGTCGGATCTCCTCATTTCTGATTTGATCACGTAGAGAAACTCCAAGCACAGCCCTTTCCATCGCATGCTGAGTGACTCTGAACTTTCGTATAAAGCCCATAGTCAGCGACCACGTTTCGGAGCCGTAGGTCATCACTGGCAACACGCACTGTTCGAAGAGCTTTGTCTTCAGGCATTAAGGGATATTGGACGAAAAGAGATGCCGTAATTTCCCGAACGCTGCCCAACCGAGTTGGATTCGGCGGCTAACCTCTTTGTCGAAATTGGACCTACCTAGCTGGACTATGTGTCCCAGGTATGAGTATTCGTCAACAATTTCGAGAGCTGAGTTCTCAACGATGACTGGGTGGAGCGGAACATGGATATTGGACATAACTTTCGTCTTATCCATGTTCATTTTTAGGCCCACCTGTCGAGAAGCTCTGCTGAGGTCATCGAGCTTTGCCTTGAGATCTTCCAGAGTCTCTGCCATAATGACCACGTCATCGGCGAACCGTAGATGAGTGTATACTTCTTTAGGCGCCACAAAATGTTATTACTTTATTGGAGTGAAGAGAGATTGGGACCGGACATCAGAAGGAATCATATAACATCATAAGAGAAGGAATATATTAATTAATTAAGTAAAGTGAGGTATTAGAACGAATATATTAATGAAACTAGAATATGACAATAATAAACTACATAATAGAATTGATAAATGGTAATAATTTTGCCATTTATTGATAAATGGTATTAAACTGCCTCATTGGTCTAGTGGTTAGCATGTTCGACTACAGACATGAGGTCTTGGGTTCGAGTTCCGGGTCGGGCCAGTTCGAATTCGATATTGAGTTTTCTATTAAGATTTTCTCAATATTTGCCCGAAGTTGGGAAGTTGGCGGTGTGATTCACCCCCGTGCCTCGGAGAGCACGTTAAGCCGTCGGTCCTGCGCCTGATCTCTCTCTCCGGTCGTGTCGGATTGCCGTCATGTCGGACTATGAGAGTGAAGGAATAGAGAGTGCACTTGTGTACTATGCCTGCCAATCCGCAGTGGAGCAGCGTGGTGGGTCTATGCTCTAAAAACCCTCTCTCATAAGAGCGAGGAGGCCTGTGCAGTGGGACGTTAATGGGCTGCTACTTACATTACCTAATAATTTTGCCTATATGACAAAGGCAGAAGTCGGGCGAATTTATTACAGCAGAACTGGTTATCAGAAAGATCCTGACACAGACATGCGTACCGAATCCGCGATCTCGGGTCCTTTTATAGCACCCCTAGTGCAGCCTCGCACCGACACGAACCGACCAATGTGCCTTTAAAGTGTTAATGCTGTCTCTCTCTATTTCAAACGTCTACTTTCGTCATTTACTTATTTTTTGTATTATTCTTTTCTTGATAGAGTTTCTCTTCTGTTTTCTGAAGATTTTTGAAGTGAGACTTCTTTTGGGACTATAATGTACATTTGCATTACGTGTTACGTTGTTGAGTCCTTACTGTATTTAAATACACTTAACATAGGAAGACTGAAAACAAATTCCCTATGACTTAATCTACTTTTATTTACAAGTAATTTCGTTTATTAATTCATTACATATATTGTTCATTAATCTAACTAACTAAGTAGAGTAAAACTTATATTAAGAAATGGCTAAGCAAAAGATTCGTCCAAAGCTCTTTGAACAGCGCGTGTTGCCAGTGATGACCTGCGGCTCCGAAACGTGGTCGCTGACTATGGGCCTCATACGAAAGCTCAGAGTCGCTCAACGTGCGATGGAGAGGGCTATGCTCAGATTTTCTCTACGCGATCAAATCAGAAATGAGGAGATCCATAGCAGAACCAAAGTCACCGATATAGCCCTACGAATCGGGAACCTGAAGCGACAATGTGCTGGGCACATAGTCCAGCGAATCGATGGACGTTGGGACCGGAAGATGCTGGAATGGCGACCCCGCACCGGACGACGCAGTGTAAAAAGACCCCCCACAAGGTGGACCGACGATATAAAGAGGCTCGCCAGTAGCCGCTGGAGCCTGGCGGTGCAAGATCGGGCCTTGTAGGCATCATTTTGTGAGACCTGTGTCCCAGCAGTGGATGTCCATCGGTTGAAGCGATGACAACGACGACAACAACGACGACGAATATGTTTGCCTATAGCCAAAGGCAGAATTCTGGCGAATTTATTATAGCAGAACTGGTTATCACAACCTGACGCAGTCATTAAGAATGCGTACCGAACCCGCGATCTCAGGTCCTTTTATAGTACCCCTAGTGCAGCCTCGCACCGACACGATCCGACGCATTAGTCTTTAACGAGTTAGTACAGTCTCTTTCTATTTCAGACTTATCTACTTTTATTTACAAGTAATTTTGTGTATTTCTTTATTAATTCATTGGATTTATTGTTCATTAATCTAGCTTACTAAGTAGAGTACATATTATATTAAGAAATGGCTAAGTAAAAGATGGTTTAACAGTGATTGAGCCCATAAAATTGCAATGTTTTTCGACTTTACTTGGAAAAATATTCAAACTATAAGTAAGTAGCAGCCCTTTTAACGTCCCACTGCTGGGCACAGGCCTCCTTATTCCGAGGAGCGAGGGTTTTTAAAGCATAGACCCACCACGCTGCTCCACTGCGGATTAGCAGGCATAGTACACACGTGCACTCTCTATAGTCCGATGTGACGGGAATTCGACACGACCGGAGAGAGATCAGGCGCAGGACCGACGGCATAACGTACTCTCCGAGGCACGGGGGTGGATCACACCGCCAATTTCCCAACTTCGGGCAAATATTGCGAATATCCTAATAGAAAACTCAATATTGATTTTCAAACTATAGAAAGAAGAAGAAGAAGAAGATTCAAACTATATTTACATTTATTAAAAAAAGAATTTTTGCTACGAATATGTTGTTTTCAAACGATCTGTCAACAATGGATGATTCGGATAAGCCTTCTTTCCATGTTATCTTTGACAATAAGTAGTTGGAATACATATCCTATGATTTATGGTGTTTTGTGGATAGAATATACTTTATTGTACCCTATCTCTTCCACATGGTATCGCCTGTGTAATTCCTGATGCCATTCATAATAGGGATACCCGTACTTACATGCTTTGGCAATGTGCTTGGTTTGATTGGATTTAGATTAGATGATTTCAAGGATTAGACGAATACCTCACACTCTCCTATAAATCTCGTTGTCGCCTCAACCGATGGACGTCTGCTGGACATAGGTCTCACGAAATGACGTCAACAAAGCTTGATCTTGAGCCGCCTGGCTCCAGCGGCTACCAGCGACCCTCTTTATGTCATCGGTCCACCTTATGGGGGGAGTCTACCTACACTGCCCCACCCGGTGCACTCCAGCACCTTTGCCCCAACGTCCATCGGTCCGTCGGACTATGTGCCCCGCTCATTGCCACTTCACGATTCATAAAGCTATGTCGGTGACTTTGGTTCTGCTACGGATCTCCTCATTTCTGATTTGATCACGTAGAGAAGCCCCCTCCATCGCTAAAGTTCGAATACATTTTTTTGAACTTTATGTATACACTTCATATTCTTACAGTTTTTTCAAGTCAATAAGAGAGAAGGAAGGATAAAGCATAGAGGCGTAGGGTTCCCCGCCGACATCGTCATTAATGGCATCAATAATTCAATTCCCATACTGTGGGCTTGGGTGGGTTATGTTGGTGCAATCAAACACTTTATTAATTAACTCAGATTATAATGTTCAATCACTTAATGTTCCCGATAACAATTTACACAAAAACATTAACAATAATAGCTAGGAACGCGACAGTTTCAATAGTCAACCGTTACCCGAGAACTGGAGAGACGCGCGCCGGATTGTCACTATTGACTCTGGCCCACGCCGACAGACAGATGGCGCCAGCGTTCCACGAACTATTGCACTCCAACATATATAACATGTTTTGCGAAAAATAATTCAGCCTCGTCGATTGGAAGCTCACTTTAAAGGTATCTTTATATGTAATGTATTTAAGGTGTTCGCGCTGGATGAGAAGGAATGGACTTAGTTTCTGAACTAAACCTGTCGTACTTACAAAAAAAGTTGTTTTACATCTACCAGGCATCCCGTGACGGATTGGTTTTCATTTTTTATATTATATATATTTAGGATCGAGAAGCGGAAAATATATAAAAAGGCACAATTTCAAATAATCTTATATTTGAATATAATTTTGACGTTTTACACTATTCCTTATAAAATTTAAGAGGGCTCGTTTCAAGCGTTATTTAAATTACTTATCGAGAACAAAAGGAAAAAATCAACTACCAAATATCTTAAGCAAACTAAAACCGATCCGATTAAATTATCAACCGCGTTATCTTACAAGCACGGAGCATTTTTTCCGTCCGAACCTCGAAAAGACAAAATTGATAGATCCTGATAATATATATATATATATATATATAGGTTGGTTCAACCAAGGTTTTAGACTATTCATTTTTTGAATTCCATCAACCTTACCTTACCATTTTTTTTTTCAAATTGATATGGACAGTCATTTATTTCTAGTACAAAAACTCGAGCGCACAAAGACCGGCAAAATGTTAAACGTCACTTCAATGCTTATAAACGCGTTTCCACACACCCTTCCACGCATTCACCCACGCACTCCCACACATCCACCCACGCACCCACTTAGGTATCCACAAGGTTGTGATATGAATTATTAGACCGTTGTCTATAGCAACGGTTTTGTTAGTTCATTTCTAGGTTATGTAAATATGGCATTCATTTATGCTACTATATTTTGTTTAACAATTATTCATAGACCATGTAAAGATGTCATTTATTTACGCTATCTTTTGTTTCAAAACAAAAAAGATTCTGTGTGTCATTTAATGGATTGTGTTTCGTTTAGTATTTGTAAAACTGAAAGCTGCCACATTCCAAATCTTTTTTGACAAAACGAAGTCTGTCGGGTCTGCTAGTTTGTATATATAATACCTACAATAATGAAAAATATAAAAATGTTTTTCTAGCACTTGTTGGTCCCAAAGTTTCTTCTCACGTTTATCAAAGTTCCACTATCACGTTTAGTGTTCGAAACTTTTATAAGCTCCCCAGCTTTTTTATCGTCTAAATAAACCTTCAATTCATTATATGAAGTTTCAATTAGCTTTTTTTAATAATAGTTTTAACCTTATCAAGTGAACATTAGCTGTCTCAGACTGTTTTACCCGCTTTTTCGATGCTGTGGCATTACAGTGAAAGCAGGATTGATTGAAATTGAACAAACTTGTTTAGCATAAAAATGGTTTTAGGGAACCAACCAGATTATTTTTGCAACTTCTAAAGGGGAATGATTCTGTTGTATACGAGCACATCCAGCTACATACATATATAAATAGCATCACGCCTCATTCCCTTCGTGGTAGGCAGAGTACTTTTGGCCCTTATTTAAAATGTCCTGGATTTGGTCCAGGTTCGTTCGCCTTGGTCTTCCCCTTCCAACTTTCATTCACTTGACTTATAAATCCTTTTTGTCAGTCTCTTTTCATTTATTCTCTCTACATGCCCAAACTATCTAAGCATACTTTCTCAATTTTAGTTTCTACATCTTTGATACCACTGTCACTCAGTTTTAATCTTACTCTGTCACTCAGTTTTAATCCACTCATACTTCTCAAAGCTCTCATCTCTACCGCATTTATTTTACTTTTGTGATTCTTCTGCCATACCCAACTTTCACTACCGTACATAAGTGTTGGCACCAACACTCCAGCATGCACTGCCAGTCTGGCCCTTTGAGATACTCTCTGGCTATTCATAAACGCGCGCAGGGCACCATTTTCTATATTCCCTGCATTCACTCTCCTTTCAATATTCCAAGATTCCAAGTATACAAATTCTTTTACCTTTTCCACTTGTTCCCCATCAATCAAAATATTGCCATTCATCAAAGATTCATATCTTTCAAAAAGCATAACTTTCGTTTTGTTTACATTCACTTTCATTCTTTTCCCTTTCAAAGCTTTATTCATAATATTTACCATCTCCTGTAGCTCATTAGCGGATGACGCAAGTATTACTTGATCATCAGCGTAGAGTAAACATTTGACGAGTAATTCATTCATTCTTAACCCATACATACTTTCTTTTAAATCTGTCAAACATTTATCCATGAATAGGTTGAACAGCCATGGTGACGCAACACATCCCTGTCGAACACCTCTTTCGACAGGAAACCACTCCGTGTACGCTCCGTTTATTCTGACACAGGCACTAGAACCCTCATAGAGAGACTTCAATGCTTGGATCAGACAACCGCTCACCCCATACGTAGATAACGTTGACCACAGCTCATTCCTCACCACTCGATCATAGGCCTTTTCTAAATCTACGAACGCGCAATAAACTTTTTGGTGTTTAGCCAAACATTTTTCAGTTATGCACCGTAAAGAAAAGACCTGATCCGTACATCCCATTCCTCTTCTAAATCCCGCTTGCACGTCCCATATTTTCCCATCAGTTTCATTAATCACCCTTTCAATTAATATCTTTGCATACAATTTGCCGACGACACTAAGAAGGCTGATACCGCGGTAATTTTTGCACTCCTGCTGTGACCCTTT
>JACTOM010000908.1:3951631-3994670 GCA_015832385.1 Elymnias hypermnestra
TTGATAATTGAAGGTGGACAAAAATAAAAGAGGAAGGAATTGACAGCTGAGTGAAATTGAGACATTTACGATTCAAGATTGTTAAGGAATTTATTTTTCATATTTGTCATATCATAGATCATTTATTGATTTCTCATATAATTTGATGTGCTTTTAAGTTAAGTGTTGTGCAAGAAAGGGGTAAGTTGCTTTATTGATATGATACTTCGTCGCTTGTGACAATAAGAAATATAATAATGTTTGCTTTATTGTCACAGCCTACCGCAACGCCCTTTCTTTTCTTGGTTGAGTAACGACACCACCACTTAATAACCCTGACGTGGTCGCGGCTTGGTTTTTGGCAGAATTCCATGACAATAGGCACCCAACCGGAGGCCTATTGAATTTAAACAAAAATTCTCCTGGCGTCCAACCTTAGTTTAGTACTTTTAGTTTCTTTATTAGTTTCTAGAATTAGTTTATAGGCATAGGTTTAGTTAGTTACAATAAATTATTTTGCACTAAGTTTATGTATTATTATAACAAACCCCTTAACAAAGATATTAACCATTTGACTGTCCGGCCGGGTTTTTTATGGCTTCAGTAATTTGCCCGCGCTTTTTAACTGAAATAACTGTCGCCTGCTCCCGCACGGATGTTTTTGCGTCGATTGACCCGCGGGTTGACGCTAAAGTGGCTCTTGGGACTTAAATGTTCATGAAAAACTACCAAGTGTTATGAATTTTAAGTTTGTTAATAGTTAAACTATGCAATATCATCTTTTGGTTATTAATTTAAAACTCTGGTGTAGCGTTATGTTCCGCTAAACTTTGAAATAATAAAAAAAGGCCGTGTTGTATTTATAGGCTCATATCTTAAAAATTAAAACTTGTCTCAAGAGTTTACATTGTTATTCACTTCATTTATATAATCAAAAACACAATTATTTATTAAAAAACACTCATATTATATAAAATACCACAAAAACCTTAACGACTTTCGACGCGACGCATGCAACGTCAGTAGCGGTCTCGGATTTATTTTTTGCTTATTCTATTGTCTGGTGTTAGTTTTACGCGTATTTTCTTATGACAGTTACTTTGAAGCGAAATAGATAATACACATTATGATTTAATAAAACGAGATGGTTATATTTCTGATTGCCCCACTCGCAATAGAAGTATTGGCCAATGTCGTCTAGTAGACGACACGGACAATGTAAGGGATTATAAAATTAATAACAGAAATCGAAGTTAATTAGAGAATCTAAAGAAGGAACCCTATCAGTTTTAAACCAATACGTAATATAATATTGATTTCAATTATAGATTTATTTAGATAATCGAAATGTAATTCGTAGAATGAAATTAGAACGGTTTTGAAAGCAATCCAAACTTAATTTACGCAGCAGAAAGTAGCTTATATTCGTAAACAAGTCCTTTATATCTCTATCTTTTATATTTATGCAAAAATAATGTTTTAGTTTTAATATGTATGTCCATATAAACTCTATAACATTTTAGACGTATCAATTTGAAATATCTGAAGCTACTTTCCTACTATCACCAGTCTCAATGTGATTACTAATTTGGCCCTTATTTCAATATAGGTAATCGTATCAATTACATAAGATTAACAACTCATTTAAGGGTAACTGTATACGTTTCTATAATAAACTCCCACAAGACGTTCTAAATATGTCAATTAATAAATTCAAAGTCTTTGTTAAAAGAAAGTTGATAGAAAAATCGTATTGTAAATTGCAAGATTACCTAAACGATAGAAACGCCTGGAAGTGAATGAATTGCTCTAATTTTAATTAAAATATAGTAAAGTAATATGTTATTGTAATGATGATGCTAAAAAAAATACCCGACTTAGTTTTTTGCGGGTTCTTCTCGGATCAGGGCGCGAAGGAACCCTCGTAACTTTAGATTTTAAGTCGTTTTTGAGTACCATCATCAGACGTATAATAGAATCAGAGTGTGGAAAAAAAATATAATTTGACGATTCAAAAGTGCTGTAATATGCCTACTTGAATAAAGATATTTTTGATTTTTTAAATGTTAGTTTAAGCAGATGTTTTGGAGGATTTACTTTGAAATCAATTACAAATAACACTACTAATATATTATTTTTCATTACTACTGTTCGCGCCAACCGGGCGCGAGAGGGCAATATAGTTTATAGATAGTCTGTAGTTGCCAGAAGCCGAGCCGAGTTGTCAACCGCGAGGCGTTTCGAACGGGCGAGAAAGAAGCAGATCTCGTGGGTTTTTGCCTTGATTTGTCGGAATGTGCGGTAATCCCACGCGTTAATTAGTTTGTGGGGTCAGTCAAGTAAATCGTCGCGTTTTGTAGGCCCATATCGTTGCAACTTAGTAAAAGCGCGGCTAGTTTATTTCGCCTACGCGGTGGCTGCAATAGGACTTCCTTCCTGTGGATTTTGGACTGGAACAGTGAACCAGCGTCGCCAACAGCAGCTTTACGCGACGCTTTGGCAGGTTACACTAAACTTTCCACCCACACACATACAAAGACACATCTCACGTTTCAGTCATCTGCCAGGGCTCGTCACCGTCTAGGAGATCAGGTAGGTGAACAAAATCATTCAAATCTGTTCGAACTCTCTGGAATCTCTCGTATAATTTCTCCTCCCGCAGTCTACAGTGATCGAGGCTACCTTCACCACTATGGGCCCTGGTGATCCTTGGTAGCCTCTCATGATAGGGTTACGGTCGGCGTGATCAACTACTTTACTTTACTACATCATTATTGCATTTGTTAAGTTTATTCATTAGTTTTATATGTAATTGAACAGTATTTGGAAGATTTTCAATTACGTTATCTAATTTATAATTTAAATATACTAGATAAGAAATCAATTCAAGATTTATTCAGGCGACATTTTCTTCTTCAAGATCTTTGGTGTCTTTATCGGTTTCTTTTATATTGATATCATCTATAGACATAAATTCTATTTCAGCTTAGACACGTATATAATTCGTAACATCTAGAACTACTAACCTAGTAATACCATCCATATTTGCAAAGTTGGTCGTCCATAAATATTACAGCGTACAAGTTGCATTTATACCGATGGCCACAATATTGCGTTCGACAATGTTTGCCAATTGTTCACTCTTATGTTAGTTTAGTTCAATATTAAACTGAACATTGTAAACTTCCATTGCATGTTCCATTCGTTGCTAATTTTTAATCGGTTAATGGTCGTTTTAACGCAATTAGTAATCAAAATTGGACCATAAGTAATTTAAATTATAAGTTTGAACATTATTAAAGTTTTGTTGTCAAGGACTTTTTGTGATGGCCAGGGAGCATGCTCCATCTATTATATTAATGGATGAAATAGATTCTATTAGTTCCTCTCGTAGTAGTTAGTAGTTCCTCTGAAGTACAAAGGGCCATGTTGCTGAATCATGGCAACTAACCGTTCATCGAAATATTCACGCCACATTTGTAGACATAGGCACTTAAGATGTCCTAATAATTCAATATGTAAAGGAAGACACTCATAAGGAACACCAATTCAATAATACCTTCATGAGCCGCACGATCCTCCTCTTCGTTACCTATGATCCCTGTATGACTCTGAATCCATCGTATAACAACATTTTGATTAGCCATGCGTAATCTACTAATACCATCAACAATTAACATAGCTACAGGGATGCCTCGAGAAGACGATGGAATCTGAGCTAAGTGGTGCTGCCTTTTGAGTCTCTCAAAGTTTGTGCTCTCAATATTACTTAAATAGTATGATAGGATCCTTGCTAAGTGCGAACGGTAACAATCTGAGAACTTAAAGGAATAATCCGAAGCCTTGAACCTGGAAACCCTAACGACTGAACTAACGAATCTTGCAAAACCATGCACCGAAGAATGACGACCCGAAGCATCAAGATCCAAAGATCAAAGCCCCTAAGAACCCAATACCGTCCACTGATTTGTATGATCCTGAATTCCTCCCCAACAATTACCTTACGTAATATAACCGGTTATTAGATTAGATTTTGATAAAGTTCTATTCAAAATCCTTTATAATAAGTTTATACTAATTATTTTTGTAAAATAATTTAATGAGATTAATGTACACCTCTTTCCGCATTCTTAATTACATATCCTTTGAAGCAGTTCTTGGTTGCCTGGAAGAGGTCACTATTTTAGAGATTAGGCCGCCAATTGTGCTCCTTAATGTGTATTTTTGTGTCTTTTTGTTTTTTATGTATTGAGTGTATAATAAATTAGTAGAGTACTGTATTTAGTTGTTCCTATAAAAGTAAAAGTATGTAAGTAGCAGCCCATTAACGTCCCACTGCTGGGCACAGGCCTCCTCACTCCGAGGAGCGAGGGTTTTTCGAGCATAGATCCACCACGCTGCTCCAGTGCGGATTGGCAGGCATAGTACACAAGTGCACTCTCATAGTCCGGTGTGACGGAAATCCGACACGACCGGAGAGAGATCAGGCCCAAGACCGACGGCTTAACGTGCTCTCCGAGGCACGGGGGTGGATCACACCGCCAAAATCCCAACTTCGGGCAAATATTGAGAAAATCTTAATAGAAAACTCAATATTGATTTTTGAATTGGCCCGACCTGGGACTCGAACCCAGGACCTCATGTCTGTAGTCGAACATACTCGTACTAACCACTAGACCAATGAGACAGTCGTTGTTCCTATGCATTTAATAAAATAATTTCATCATCAAGAAAGAAGAGTTCTTCAAAATGAATCACGACTGATTTTAAATTAAACAAAGTGATTTCTATCAAGCTATAGACGCTTACTAAATACTATTTTTTCCACATTTCCACAAGATCAGGAACTACACAGGTAGCACAGTTGGGAAAAGCTAGTATTCATTGTGTTTCAACACCAAGAAAATGTTTTTATATTCATTTGCTAACGTAAACGTTATCTCACTATAAAAGTTTTATTCGACTCACTCGTTTCATGCTCTGTGGAATAAAAACTTAAAACGTACTTGTTTTATGAATATTTTTATTGCACTGGAACAAGTTTTTATTGTGTTTGTCTTTAGATATTTTATACGAGCTAAATCTGGCTCTGTCTGATTTTTAAACATGCATAGCCTCACGCCTCATACCCATAGGGGTAAGCAGAGACAACATCCTTCCACTTGCCACGATCCTTGCATATCTCCTTCGCTTCATTCATTCTCATTAAACCTTTTATACAAGTTCGTTGGTTGAGAGTGCTCTAGACCTGGCTCTTATTTAAAATGTCCTGTATTTGGTTCATGTCCACGTTCGCCTTGGTCTCCCCCTTCTAACTTTCGCATTCACTCTTGACTCATAAATCCTTTTGTCAGTCTTCTTTCATTTATACTCTCTACATGCCCAAACCATCTAAGCATACCTTTCTCGATTTTAGTCACTACATCTTCTTTTACACCACAACGTTCTCTTATTGAGCCAAGGACCTCTACTGGCGAAGGGTGTACTATCACCATTGCGTCAGAAACGTCCTCTAAATATTACACGATTAGCTGATGCAAGTCTCCTCTGCCCTGTTTCAGTTCTCTTCTACCCTTGTATAACGCCATAGTGAATAGCAGGCTATTGTCGCCCTACTGCTGGGCACAAGTCTTCTCACTCATAGGTGAGGAGGTTTTTAGATCATAGTACCACCTCGCTGCTCCACTACGGGTTGCCAGGATATTGCACTTTGTTGTTCTTCACTTTCGTAGTCAGATGTGACAGGAATCCAACATTGGCGGAGAAAGATCAGACGCAGGACCAATGGCTTACAGAAGATCTAGGACTTGAAACCAGGACTTCGCCTCTGTAGTCATGCTGACCAATGAGGCAGTCTAGTAATGCGATAGATGGAGGAAAAATCGTCTCTATAAAAAAGGAATATCTGATTGCCATTGTCACTCTGTTACCTGTCCATAGGAACGTGTACCACAAGTTGGCATTTCGTATTTCTCTCGAAGCGGGAAACGAATGAAAAATTCGTGATTTTCACAGGTTATTTTCAACCTACATCACTTTTAGGTCTAGACATGCAGCTAAAAATAAATTGATGCTTTGAAAGAACCGTGACTCAATTCGATAAATTAGGTTTTTGAACTGAAACTTCTAATTAGCACGAGTGGGTAAAATTTTCTGTGTATAAGTAGGTATGTGTCTTTTGAATCTTTTGGGGTTAGAAAGTGATATTTCTCATTGTATTGTACTGATGATGATAAAAAGGGTATTGGATCGAGTTTATTGTGTATTCTTCTTTGTATAGAACATTAAGGAAATTATGTTACTTTAATATAATCAGCAGTCGAATATAGGAAAGAATATGGCATGTGAAATCTGAATGAAGAATATTCTAATTTGCTAATTTTTCAATAAAGATTATTTGAATTTGATAATTGTTGAACAAAGAATATTTCAATTTGTTGACTTTTGAATAAAATAGGTAGAAATTTTAACAAAAAAAAGAACCGCTTTCAAAACAAACTTACAAATACATTAATAAGCTCTAAAAAGTAAGAAATAATTACGTATTCTTTTATAGTATTCTTCGTATTGTTATATTCGGAGTTGGTGTCAGCCAAGGAAGATGTTCTCCGTGTGTTCACTTGGCAGCTCCCGCGTCTCCCCCACCTAAAGCCTTATATGTAGGCACCTTCTTACTTTTTAGAGCATATTAATATATTTGTAAATTGTTTTGAAGGCGGTTGTTTTTTTGTTAAAATTTCTATTTATTTTTTGATACAAAGTTAAATTTACATTAATATCGCCACACCCGGGATCGAACCCGAAAACCTTATCACACCGCTTCACACATAATTCACCTTTCAAATATTGCAATGCAGCAACAAACGTAAGGTCATTGGCATTTGATTACAGACAGTTATATATTTCGCCAAAAATTACACTCTTACTGTAAGCCGTTGAGGAGTTCCATTGACCTTCATATTTAACTACGACTAGCACTTGACCATACCGAAGTTACGGTAGGCGGCTCAAATATCTGGATAGCTTATAAAAGATTCTGCCGAGTATCGTTGATTTGCTCCTAAGAATTGAAGAGTTCCGTCACTTTGTCATGGATTCCATCATCAGAACCTAACCAAACTATCACAAAACAACCCTTGAAGTATATCCTTTCTAATAAAAAAAGAATCATTGAAATTGGTTTGCGTGATCTTGAGTTATTCGTCCATTTGTCGTGCACCTGCTTACGCAAATTTAAGACTTATCTGGTTTTGCTCGTGGATGCCATCATCAGAACTGATTAAAAAAAAATGGGACCCTATGACGAGCACCACCTTTCATTTAAAAAAAATCATTAAGATCGGTCCACCCAGTCGGGAGATATGAGGTAACAAACATAAATAAAAATACAGACGAATTGATAACCTCCTCCTTTTTTTGAAGTCGGTTAAAAAACTGTATTTTATAATAATTCAATAAAGAATATTCAAATTTGATAATTTGTGAATATTTGAATGAAGAATATTTCAATTTGACAATTTTTGGACAAAGTATATTTGAATTTGTTGACTTTTGAATAAGAAATATTTGAATTTGATAATTTTTGTATGAACTATATTTGATTTTGATAATTTGTGAATATTTGAATGAAGAATATTCGAATTTGATAATTTTTGAGTAAATAATACTTGAATTTGATAACTTAAATCTTACTATCGGTTAAAATCTCATTCAAGCAATAAGCAGTTAACACATAATGTAATTGTAAATAATAAAATAAACTTTATCAACTCCAAATAGAGGATTTGTGGATTACCATCGCGTTGGTTAAGGCCATCCATTAATTGCGGTAATTGAAGTAAATAATTTAAATATGTTAATAACAGTTGAATAAATATCAACGCGAAATCCGTGATAAAACTTTACGGTGATAAAATTGTATAATGTTAATGCAATATTTGTTGCGATATGGTAATCACATGGTAATCATGTGAAATTATTGAAATATGCGAATTGAGGTGACAAATGGTTATGCTTTATGTAAATTATTAATTTACTGACTATCGGAACTTCGTCTGCGTACACCTGAGAGTAAAACAGAGGAGTTAAATTATAACTAGAAATAATAAAATTAATCAATTTAAATAGTGAGAAGGTAGCTTGTATTTAGCGCCAGACACACACACACACACACACACACACACACGCACACACACACACGCGCACACACACACACACACACACGCACGCACGCACGCATACACACATTCATAGACAGACTCACACCCACGCGCAATCTCTCTGGCGCTTATTAGTCCAAAAAATAAATGTAAAATCCGTAATTGGCCTGAAGTTAATTTAATTAGATTATATATTATTTTTAAGAGGGCTGTGGATTTTGTAAAATAAATAATAAAACCTATTCTACGCCCTAAGCCCTTCACTATTTAAATATACACAACTTCCATTATACTAATAATAATTTCATTATTTGAATTTATAAAATTTAGCACTATTTCTCTTAAAACAACAGCACCATTAGGTAGCACGAGAGACAGTTCACACAATTTTGATAACATTTCGTAACATTGCACAAACATTTTGTAATATTCCTGGATTGAACGTCTTGAAAGGTTCTCAGAATCATTTAGCTATACTATTTCATAATCTGCCTTATTGGTAACTGCCTCAATGGTAAAGTGGTCAGATTATTTGGTTACAGATATAAAATCCTGGGTTGGAGTCTTGAGTCGGACGACTTCAAATGAGATATGCTCAATATGTGTTACTTGTGTGGTCTAAAAACCCTCACTCCTGTCAGTGAGGTGCTACTTACTTACTTTCCATATTTAGATAAATTTTCAACTTACATACATAGCATCACGCCTCATTCCCTTCGGGGAGGCAGAGACAACATCCTTCCACTTGCCACGATCCTTGCATATCTCCTTCGCTTCATTCATTCTCATTAAACCTTTCATACAAGTTCGTCGGTTTAAAGTACTCTTGACCTGGCCCTTATTTAAAATGCCCTGGATTTGATCCACTCTTGACTCATAAATCCTTTTTGTCAGTCATTCTCTCTACATGCCTCAGCAATCTCATCATATCTTTCTCAATTTTGGTCACTACGTCTTCCTTTATACCGCAACGTTCTCTTATCACACTATTTCCCACTATGTCACTCAGTTTTAATCCATTCATACTTCTCAACCCTCTCATCTCTACCGCATTTATTTTACTTATGAGATTCTTCTGCCATACCCAACTTTCACAACCATTTATAAGTGTTGGCACCAACACTCCTGCATGCACATCCAGCCTGGCCCTTTCAGACACCATCTGGCTGTTCATAAAGGTGTGCAGAGCATCATTTACCATATCCCCTGCATTCACTCTCCTTTCAATATCACTTCCACATGTTCCATCTTTTGTAAATTTTTGTGAATTTCAACTAATACTCTAATATTATTTTCTTTTAGTAGCTATTGACATTGAAGAATGCATCAGGTTTTAGTAGCTCATGTAAGATTACACCATTCAGTGTCGTCTTGCAGTGAACCTCAATGATTTACTTAGATATAGCCATCATATATATCAGTCATCATATTTAGAGTGTAGACAAAGTTACCTAGTATTTGTATAAATTCTTGTGGCACGTGAAAGTTGCATTAAACAAACAACACAGATTTACTAATTAATATGCTCGATGGGATTCATTTGACGTGATGAACAAATTTTATGTTAATTTAATTAAAAGTTTTTACTCGGTTATCAAAATATTTCTTAGCGTCGATAATAAAATATTTTATAAATTGTGTTCGAGTAAATAGTAGAGCTCTTACTAGGTCAGCGCGCTTCCCTCTTAGACTGTATTATCAGTTAGCATCAGGTCATATTACAATCAAGCGTCAACCTGTCAGCAATCAATAAAATGTAATGATTGCATAACAAGTGTAATGATTACACAATATAGAACATTAGTGATTACATAACAAGTGTAATGGTTACACAACATAGTACATCAGTGATTATATAAAAAGTGAAATGATTAAGCAATGGTCCACATCAGTTATTCCACAATAAGCACTATGATTATGCAATATAGTACATCAAAGATTACAAAACAATTGAACTGATTACACAACATAGCACATCAGTTATTACATAACAAGTAAAATGATTACACAACATAGTACATCAGTGATTATACAACAAGTAAAAAGATTAAGCAACGGTCCACATAAGTTATTTCACAATATGTACCATGATTAATCAACATAGTACATCAGTGATTATATAAAAAGTGAAATGATTAAACAATGGTTCACATCAGTTATTCCACAATAAGTACTATGATTATGCAATATAGTACATTAAAGATTACAAAACAATTGAACTGATTACACAACATAGCACATCAGTTATTACATAACAAGTGAACTGATTACACAACATAGTACATCAGTGATTACATAACAAGTAGAATGATTACACAACATAGTACATCAGTGATTACACAACAAGAAAAAGATTAAGCAACGGTCCACATAAGTTATTTCACAATATGTACCATGATTAATCAACATAGTACATAAGTGATTACAAAAAAAGTGAATTGATTAAGCAATGGTCCACATCAGTTATTCCACAATAAGTACCATGATTAAACAATATAGTACATCAAAGATTACAAAACAATTGAACTGATTACACAACATAGCACATCAGTGATTACATAACAAGTAAAATGATTACACAACATAATACATTAGTTATTACACAACAAGTGAAATGATTAAGCAACGGTGCATATTAGTTATTTCGCAATTAACACAATGATTAAACAACATAGTACATCAATGATTACAAAACAAGTGGAGTGATTACATAACATAGTACATCAGTGATTATATAACAAGTGAAATGATTACACAACATAGTACATCAGTAATTACATAACAAATGAAATGATTGAACAACGGTTCACATCAGTTATTTCACATTAAGTGCAATAATTAAACAATAAAGTACATCAATGATTACATAACAAGTGAAATGACAACACAACATAGTACACTAATTATTATATAACAAGTGAAAGGATTAGACAACATAGTACATCAGTTATTACATAACAAGTGAACTGATTACACAATACAGTAAATTAGTGATTACATAATAAGTACAATGATTACACAACATAGTATATCAATGATTATTATATCAACAAAGTACATTAGTTATTGACGACGTAAATCGTCATTAGGAACGGATTTCCATATATTTAAACGCGATTGAGAATACAGTTAGTTTATTTTAAAGAAATAATTTATTGCGAATGTTCTTAATAATGTATAAAATAGAACAATCACCAGAAGTAATGTCGTAAAAGTTAATTTTCTTTGTCAACGGTACTCTTGGAGGATTTAAGAAGCGTTATTCTGGAAACTTTAGGAAATTCCACCGACGGTTAGTGAGAGGAAGTTGAAACTTTTATTACTGCCACTTTTTTAAAAGTATTAACGTCGGAAGTTTTAATCTTAACATTTAATTATAGGAAACTAAACTTGACGCACTTTATAACCTTTTTAAATATTATAAATCCGGAGTAAATTTAATCACTGTATTTTTGTAGTGCTTCAGCTAATTTGCCAAGACAAGTAATACTATTTTTAAGATGTCAAACTCCAACTTCAAACGGGATTTGATATGAAATTTGAGACAATTTCTTGAATAACAGTAAGCAAATGTAAACATCACACTGATATTTACAAAGACATCATTATAATAGAAGAAGAAGAAGTAATGTTACAGCAATACAGCAAATATAATAAAAGTGAAGCTGAAGTAGATCGCATGTTTTCTTTACAGAGCATTAACATCATTAGTAACACAAAGTAAACTAACGATATTGTTATTAAATTATCCCTAATGAGATATTCACTCAGTGAAGTTATGTATTTCTGATAAGAACCAGCGTTAATCTTCTGTAAAGCTACATTGAGTTCACTCACGGTACATAATTCATGTGTGCTATTTCCACGTTAACAGGAAAAGCAGGATAATGTATTTTCTTTTGGTAAAGCCTCGTTAAAGACAGTCACGATACATAATCAACCTGGGAAGTACTGTCTGTTACTTCAAATGTCGAAATTGTTGTTATTTTGACCGGGGAAGTACCAAAAGCAAATGTTATTGCAGAAGGTTCTTCTGACTGCTGTTATTTTATCGGAGAATTAACGTGACTGGTTAACCAGAAAAGTACCGCAACTAGCGGTAATTCCCCTGTTGTCACTGCGATCAGAGAAGTACCGCGAATAGCTGTTTAACGTAAGTAAGTAAGTAGCAGCCCATTAACGTCCCCCTGCTGGGCACAGGCCTCTTCACTCCGAGGAGCGAGGGTTTTTAGAGCATAGATCCACCACGCTGCTCCAATGCGGATTGGCAGGCATAGTACACAAGTGCACTCTCTATTCCTTCACTCTCATAGTCCAATGTGACGGGAATCCGACACCACCGGAGAGAGATCAGGCGCAGGACCGACGGCTTAACGTGCTCTCCGAGGCACGGGAGTGAAACACACCGCCAACTTCCCAACTTCGGGCAAATATTGAGAAAATCTTAATAGAAAGCTCAATATTGATATTTGAATTGGCCGGACCCGGGACTCGAACCCAGGACCTCATGTCTGTAGTCGAACATATTAACCACTAGACCAATGAGGCAGTTCAGTGAATAGCTATTTACTTTGACCAAAGAAGTAATGTGACTTGCTAGTACTTCTACTGAAGTGCTTCTCTGGTTATCTTCCTCAACTAGCTCTTCATGCCACAAAAATAGTGCTACAACCAGTAGTTACTTAAACCGAAGAAGTACTGCCACTAGCTGGTCATTATGGAAAATAGTGCCTCAACTAGCGATACTTCTCCTGCTATTACTGCGATCAGAAAAGTACTTAAACTAGCTGTTCATTATCGGAAACAGCGCCCCAACTAGCGGTACTTCTCCTGTTGTCACTGCGATCAGAGATGTACCGCGAATAGCTATTTACTTTGACCGAAGAAGTAACGTGACTTGCTAGCACTTCTACTGTAGTGCTTCTCTAGTCATCTTCCTCAACTAGCTCTTCATGCCACGAAAATAGTGCTACAACCAGTAGTTACTTAAACCGAAGAAGTACTGCCACTAGCCTGCCTCATTAGTCTAGTGGTTAGCATGTTCGACTACAGACATGAGGTCCTGAGTTCGAATCCCGGGTCGGGCTAAGTCAAAATCGATATTGAGTTTTCTATTAAGGTTTTCTCAATATTTGCCCGAAGTTGGGAAGTTGGTGGTGTGCTTCACCTCCGTGGATCGGAAAGCACGTTAAGCCGTCGGTCCTGCGCCTGATCTCTCTCCGATCGTGTCGGATTCCCGTTACATCGTACTATGAGAGTGAAGGAATAGAGAGTGCACTTGTGTACTATGCCTGCCAATCCGCATTGGAGCAGCGTGGTGGGTCTATGCTCTAATAACCCTCCCTCATATGAGTGAGGAGACCTGTGCTCAGCAGTGGGACGTTAATGGGCTGCTACTTACTTACTTACTTACTGCCACTAGGTAGTCATTATGGAAAGCAGTGCCCCAACCCGACCGAAAAAGCCACGTTATTTGCTATCACTTCTACTGGAGTGCATCTCCAGATACTTCCTCAACTTTTTTCGAGAAAAACAGTGTCCTAACTAGCTGTTAATTAAACCAAGTAAGTGCAAAAAGCTGTTACTTCACACGGGGAAATACAATGACTTGCAGCTACATAGACTTGAGAAGTAACGCGGCTTACTGCTATTTCGATCGCAGAAGTAACTCGACTTGTATTTATTTTAACCGAAGAAGTAACGTGACTTGTTATTACTTCTATTGAAGTACTTCTCTAATCATCATTCTCAACTAGCTCTTCATGCAACGAAAACAGTAGCCTAACTAGTAGTTACTTTAAGCAAAGAGCTGTTACTTCACACGGGGGCATATCACCACTTGTTATTACTTCTATTGTATTCCATCTTCAGTCACTTCCTTAACTAGCTCTTCATTCGAGGAAACAGTGCTCCAACGAGCTGGTATTTAAATCGAATAAATAGCGCAAAGAGCGATTACTTGACACGGGGAAATAACGTGACTTGCTATTACTGCTATTAGAGTGCTTCTCCAGACACTTCCTCATGTGAAGAATGTAGTGCCCCAACTAGTAGTTAATTAAACCGAATAAGTACCGCAAAAACATATCACTTCACACGGGGAAATACCGCGACATGCCGTTATTTTGACCGAAGAAGTACCGCAACTAACTGTTACTTCAAACGGAGAAGTAACGCGACTTGCTGTTACTGCGACTAGGGGTGTAACAATATACGTTATACATACATACATACATAACATCACGCCTCATTCCCATAGGGGTAGGCAGAGACAACATCCTTCCACTTGCCACGATACTTGCATATCTCTTTCGCTTCTTTCTTTCTCATTAAACCTTTCATACAAGTTCGTCGGTTTAGAGTACTCTTGACCTGGCCGTTATTTAAAATGTCCTGGATTTGGTCCAGGAACGTTCGCCTTGGTCTTCCCCTTCCAACTTTCGCATTCACTCTTGACTCATAAATCCTTTTTGTCAGTCTCCTTTCATTCATTCTCTCTACATNGTCCTGCGCCTGATCTCCCTCCGATCGTGTTGGATTCCTGTCACATCGGACTATGAGAGTGAAGGAATAGAGAGTGCACTTGTGTACCGCAGTAGAGCAGCGTGGTGGGTCTATGCTCTAAAAACCCTCGCTCTTCGGGGTGAGGAGGCCTGTGCCCAGCAGTAGGACGTTAATGGGCTGCTACTTACTTACTGCCACTAGCTGATGATTATGGAAAACAGTGCCCCAACCCGACTGAAAAAGCCACGTTACTTGCTATTACTTCTACTGGAGTACATCTCCAGATACTTCCTCAACTTCTTTCGAGAAAAACAGTGTCCTAATTGGCTGGTAATTAACCGAGTGAGTGCAAAAAGCTGTTACTTCACACGGGGAAATACAATGACTTGCAGCTACATAGACTTGAGGAGTAACGCGGCTTGCTGTTATTTCGAACAGAGAAGTAACGCGACTTGTATTTACTTTGACCGAAGAAGTAACGTTACGTATTACTTTTACTAGAGTACTGCTGCTACTTCTACTAGAGTACTTCTCTGAACACTTCCCCAACTTCATTCGACGAAAACAATGCCCCAACTAGCGTTACCTAAAATCAAATAATATAAAATAAATTAGACTTGCGAAGTAACGCGACTTGTATTTATTTTAACCGAAGAAGTAACGTGACTTGCTATTACTTCTACTGAAGTACTTCTCTAAACATCTTTCTCAACTAGCTCTTCATGCAACGAAAACAGTAGCCTAACTAGTAGTTACTTTAAGCAAAGAGCTGTTACTTTACACGGGGACATTTCATCACTTCTATTATATTCCATCTCCAGTCACTTCGTTACCTAGCTCTTCATTCGAGGAAACAGTGCCTCAACTAGCTGGTATTTAAACCGAATAAGTACCGCAAAGAGCGATTACTTGACACGGGAAAATACCGCGACTTGCTATTAGTGTTATTGGAATGCTTCTCCAGACACTTCTTCAACTTCATGCGAAGAATGTAGTGCCTCAACTAGTACTTACTTAAACAGAATAAGTGCCGCAAAAACCTATTACTTCACACGGGGAAATACCGCGACATGCCGTTATTTTGATCGAAGTAACGCAACTAACTGTTACTTCAAACGGAGAAGTAACGCGACTTGCTGTTACTGCGACTGGGGGTGTAACGTTATCAATGTGTATTATATGTATAAGATCAAAATTAACCGTAATCCATCATAAGGTCTTCAAAACCATGCAATCGTTGAATTGAAATGAGTAATGCTTATTGTTTATGTAACTTAAATGCTTGCTGATAGTAGTTTTCTACATTTTATCACAGGACCAGGTTATATGAGTGAGAAATGTTATTTCTTTGATCGATCCCGAGATTTCATAAAAAAACACTTGATTGATTGGAAACTCGGTCCAAATATACCTTTTGCGACGTTATACCAATAAACAATGTCTCCATAATCCAACGGAATCCTACAGAGTCATCAAAAGATCTTCTAAAACTGACTTGAAATTTGGCATATTCTCCTATCTTGCAATGAGTCGCTAACTGAATAGAGGTTTCACAATATTGCCAGCCCGACTGACTTCAAATTTGGCCAACAAATTCCTTTCTTGACGTAGGCAATCACTAATAAACGGTTTTCTCGTATGGGGATTCCCCATAAGTAGGCATCACTTATGTACGGTAGTGAAAGTCGGGTATGGCAGAAGAATCACATAAGTAAAATAAATGCGGTAGAGTTGAGAGCGTTGAGAAGTATGTGTGGATTAAAACTGAGTGGCAGAGTGAGAAATAGTGTGATAAGAGAACGTTGTGGTATAAAAGAAGACGTAGTGACTAAAATTGAGAAAGGTATGCTTAGATGGTTTGGGCATGTAGAGAGAATGAATGAAAGGAGACTGACAAAAAGGATTTATGAGTCAAGAGTGAATGCGAAAGTTGGAAGGGGAAGACCGAGGCGAACGTTCCTGGACCAAATCCAGGACATTTTAAATAACGGCCAGGTCAAGAGTACTCTAAACCGACGAACTTGTATGAAAGGTTTAATGAGAATGAAGGAAGCGAAGGAGATATGGAAGGATCGTGGCAAGTGGAAGGACGTGGTCTCTGCCTACCCCTATGAGAATGAGGCGTGATGCTATGTATGATGCTAGGTATTCCCCAAAAACCCTACGAAATCCCAAACTTCGTGGATTACAGCCGGTTTTTTCATTTCTTTGCACAGATGATTTACATATTATATACTTTTAATCTGTTTTATGTCTTATTTTGGTTTCAATATTGTTGTGTATTTATAATAAAGCAATGTTTATTAACATTTACAATAAAAAGGCATGTTACAGTGGCATCAGGGTTATATGCTAATCACGTTTTCTTAATCATACCGCCCTTGAGATCATTTACATAGTACACAGCTACTTGGGATTCATTCATTTTCTTGAGAAGCTGTCTAGAGATAGTCCTTTATTAAGGTCACTCTTGTGTTAATTTGTTTTTTTTTAAACGAGGGGTATTAGGTTGATTTTATAACGCATTGCATTGGCTTCGCCTGTTTGGGCTCTCATTGAAAGGTGGAAAAGGGACCTCGGGTCTCCTAAAGCGGCCACCACCAATGTTGCCGTGCTTGACAGCGAGATAGTATGGAATCCAGTTTTGTGTAGGAGCCATGGAACGCTCTCCTATAGACTGGTGCAGGTGCTCACCTGACATGGCTATTTCGGAAAGTACTGCATCATAGTGCGGGCCTGGAGGAATTGCCCATCTACCATACGACGTACCATACTCTGGCAGAATTCTTGGCTTGGGTATTACAGCGGCATCTCCTGGTGTTGTCGATTGGCGAAGACCTCTCACTTAACAGGAGTGCACGTGCAATGGTCAGCAGCGAAGAAGGGCAGAGCGCCGTAGCTTCCTTTTGCAAGACCGCTGTTGCACTAAGTGAGGCACTTGAGAGGGAACAGGAGGTTGCTCCTGGTGCCTTTGCTATCCATGACCGAAGATCGAGTGGCTATTGGATAGCGCAAGCGAGCCGCTGATGTCGCACTGTAGGATGACGTGGGACCGCTGGATTTTAGTGAGTATTTTACCTTTTCAATGATTTCCACACTCCCGACTCTTTGCTCGGGATGTGTCTTATAGCATTTCTCAGCAAAACAAAGGATGGAATCTCATTGAAAGATACAATAAAAAGACAACGGGAAGCTCTGGAGCTTAAATGTCCTACGCCTACAAAGGAAGAGGCTTGGTGGTACGAGCCTTTTTTAAGTACGCCTCTTGTCTCCTCCATAAACACCCTCAGTCGGTTTTTCACGGGAGTCTCAGGGTGAATGCGAAAGGTAGTCTCTCACTGCATGACTTTAGATTGATGAGGGTTTTGCTGGATTTAAGTGGGTAGTCTGACCCAGCCAGCGAGTTCAACACTCTGCGGTGATCGGCTCCTTAAAAGGCATAGTTCGCTGACCTACATATTGGTGCAAGTGCTGACGGGACATTGGTGTTTCGGCAAGTACCTCCACTGGATTGTGAGCTACGAAGAGACACCTGCTCGGTACACCATAAAATGACAGATTGCCAGGGTTAGGGACTCCAGTATCATTATCGAGCGTAGTAAGTGACAGGAGGCGCAAATTTTCCGATCTGCTCTTCCAAAACTAAACCATCAGTTAGATCAGACTGTGATCATCTGCCCCCATCAACCGTATGAAAAAGATTCTGCTGGGTTTTTGAGGATATTCTGCTATGACTACGAGTCCTACTGTCCGGTTCTGTCCACTGTTTATACTTTTATGCATAAAAGCATATCCTAGTTCCCAAGTAGTTTAATAAAACTTGGTAAACTCATATTCTTATTTAGAAATTGGGTAAAGTGACTCTTGTATTAATTTGTATTGAGAAACTAACTAAGGTTGCTCTTTTAATTATTTTACTTCTCAGAAACTGGGCAAGGTCGCTCTTGTAAAAGTTTTGTTAAAAATCTATTTAGGATTTTGTATTCATCAGTTTTTTCAAGAGGGTGATATCATTTTTACTTTCATTCGTTTATTTTATAAGTTTGCTTCCTTTACAAAGTAAATAAGTGGTTTTGAGAGAACCCACAAGGATTTCAGTTATCAATTAAAGAACTCCTTGTTGAAGTAGATTTTTTCAGCATTTTCGGACTGTCAGATACAGTCTTTGTCTCATGTTATCTACATGCTGTTTTTAATAAAAAAAATGGCGTATTCTTATATAATGTTTTTCGTACCTATTCTTATATGTGGAGTCGGCGTCAGCCAAGGTAGGTGTTCTCCACGTGTCCACTCGGCAGCTCCCGCGCCTCTCCCACCTGTAACTATATATGTAAGTACCTTTGCTGACACCGACTTCAAATATAAGAATACGAAGAACACTATAAAAGAATACGCAATTATTTCTTACTTTTAGAGCATATTATTAAGTCTGTTTTGAAGGCGGTTCTTATTTTGTTAATTTTTTTTTTAATTTTAAGTGAATCTGAAGTAAACGTGTTGCAATACAGCAACAAACGCAAGCTCATTGCTATTTGGTTACAGACAGTTATATTTTCTGCTATAAACCGCACCCTTACTGTAAGCCGTTGAGGAGATCCATTGATCTTCATATTCAACTACGACTAGGACTTGACCATACCGAAGTAACGGTAGGCAACTCAAATATCTGGATAGCTTATAGAAGATTCTGTCGAGTATCGTTCATTTGCTCCTAATAATTGAAGAGTTCCGTCACTTTGTCATGGAATCCATCATCAGAACCTCAAGAATCATCGAAATCGGTTGACGTGATCTTGAGTTATTCGTCCATTCGTGGCGCACGTGCTTAATCCAAATTTAACACTTATCCGGTTTTCTCATGGATGCCATCATCAGAACTGGATAAAAAAAAATGGGACCCTATGACCTTTCATTTAAAATCATCAAGATCGGTCCACCCAGTCGGAAGATATGAGGTAACAAACAGAGGAATTGATAACCTCCTCCTTTTTTTGAAGTCGGTTAAAAAAGAAGAACCAACAGAAAGCTCAATCGGGTTATCTTTATGCTTGCTTGCCTTAATTTAATATAGAAGGCATTTTATTTTCTTTTTTTTTTTATATTGCTGACCGATTAGCGCTTGACTGTGATCTCACCTGATGGTAAGTGACGATACAGTCTAAGATGGAAGCGCGCTAATCTGTTAAGAGGCGATATACCCCTTACGGTTTCTACACAGCATCGTACCGGAACACAAATCTCTTTGTTTGGCGGTACGTTTTTGCTGGTAGGGTGGTAACTAGCCACGGCCGAAGCCTCCCACCAGTCCAGACTCGGACAAATTAGAAAATACAACACGAGTAGCCACTCTATTTTTGTATCCCTGCAGTTTTGAAATATGTTTCCATTGTAGTTTCTAAGCAAAGCAGATTACTGGGAGTCTCCTTCACGTAATATGCAAATGGGAACTCTTGTTGATGTTCCCTGGGGATCATTTACATAGCCTGAAGACAGCCTGGGAGTTCATTCCTTCTCATAACAAGCTGTCTGCGGAGAGAATTATTGTGTCAAGGCATTACATGTTTGTTTTACGTCGCGACTAGATATTTTATTAATTGCTTCAAGACTGACATATTTTATGTGGGATAGATTAATGACACATTCTTTTTAAGTGCCAGTCCAAGCCTTACTTATTTCTATTATAAACATAATAATAAACTTAACGTATTTCTATTAAAGGAAATGAGTCTGTATAACTATCTAGCTACCTCAGTTTGTGACAAATTTAATTGAAGATAAAATGGATATAGTAAATTATCCTTAATAGATGAATATGGAGTATTATAGGTATTTTTATGAGGAATTATCCTGCCATACATTGCTTTGTTGTATCTGTAAAAGATTAGGTATAGTTTTCGATTAAAGCTCCCAGGTGACTTTTTATCGACACGTTTAATAATCATGGTAATTCAATTAATTTATGTAAATCTGATATAAGAGTTTTAGTATAAGCCTAAAAATTTAAAGTGAACCACGTAACCGTTCGTAGCTCAATGCGCGATGGGTCAAGACATTTGTTAAGACAATATTAGTCGCAGGTTCGAATCCCCGTGATACATCACTTCAGTGGTGATATTCTTATTCGTTTAGCACAATATAATTATTTGTTCAATTTGTATTTAATGTCCTGACATTTAATGTCAAGGGCATTTATCATTTAACGGTGGGTGTAAACGGTCGGTCAAGTACAATTGTAAGAATATTAGATGACTGTCGTTAAGAAATCAGTTTGGGAATCGTAAAACTGAATAATTTTGTCAGAAAAGTTTTAGTGCTTAATACATTACGAACGTGCCGAAGGGGGTAAGTACTAGAAATATTTAGTTCATTTTAAGATTTCCGTGATTTGAATTCCACTTTTAGGTAGTAGCAGCTAACGAATGAAACTTTTTTGTTAATAGCCTAAAGAAACGCCTTTCCTGGCACGGATTAAATTGTGGTCAACCATAAGGCAGCATTGTAAACCCTGAGTTCACCTGGGCTAGCCTTCCAAGGCTTGGTAGGGTGCCTGTCATTTCATCACAACAAAACCCTCCTGGAGCTCAAAGCATGAAGCATGATTAAATAGTTTTTCTTATTTTCCATGTTCGTTAATTAGACTCCTCTCCTATTTTATATGTACGCATCAAATGTCACTGTAAGACATAACAAATCTTTAACAAATTATATACGGAAATCTTTCTTAAGAATTGCTCTATGTATTGGTGAAAATTTTCGTGAATAAATACACATATAAATACAGTTGTTTATTTTATATGTAAAGAAGTACCTGCGCATAACATGAGGTATCTAATTATCTCCAACGTGGAACATTTATTTAATATTTCCATGTAAATTTCATTAAAACTTGTTATGACTTTCATTAAAAGGCAACTTTCGTTGCGTCGAAACACGTTCTAACGATATATTAAATGAAGCGCTTTGTACTCGTGGAAATTTAAGGCTTCTATTTTGTACATGGAAAGGTTTAATAAAACCTCCACTTTTTGAGAAAACCCACAAACATTTCTACGTAAAGATTGCCTGGACTTTTTTGTATAACCATAAATGTTTATGTATTTTAAGTATAAGTGAAACCTTGATATACAAACAATCCTATCACCAAACCCTAAATGTAGTTAGCAAACCACTTAGATCTAGAAACAAACAAACCCTTTAACTGGCATCTAAATTTACTTAGAGGACCTATTAGCTATAGAAGCAATCCCATTAACTGATCCCTAAATATAATTTGATGACCCTTTAGCTATAGAAACAATCCCTTTTACTGGCCCTAAATGTACATAGGGAACCACCTAGCTCTAGAGACAAACAAACCCTTTTACTGGCATCTAAATTTACTTAGAGGACCCCTTATCTATAGAAGCATTCGCATTAACTGACCCCTAAATGTACTTTGATGGCCCTTTAGCTACAGAAACAATACCTTTTACTGGCCCTAAATGTACATAGGGAACCACTTAGCTCCAGAGACAAACAAACGCTTTAACTGGCATCTAAATTTACTTAGAGGACCTTTTAGCTATAGAAGCAATCCCATTAACTGAACCCTAAATATACTTTGATGACCCTTTAGCTATAGAAACAATCCCTTGTACTGGACCTAAATGTACATAGGGAACCACTTAGTTCAAAAGACAAACAAACCCTTTAACTGGCATCTAAATTTACTTAGAGGACCTTTTAGCTATAGAAGCAATCCCATTAACTGATCCCTAAATATAATTTGATGACCCTTTAGCTATAGAAACAATCCCTTTTACTGGCCCTCAATGTACAAAGGGAACCACCTAGCTCTAGAGACAAACAAACCCTTTAACTGGCATCTAAATTTACTTAGAGGATCTTTTAGCTATAGAAGCAATCCCATTAACTGATCCCTAAATATAATTTGTTGACCCTTTAGCTATAGACACAATCCCTTTTACTGGCTCTAAATGTACATAGGGAACCACTTAGCTCTAGAGACAAACAAACCCTTTAACTGGCATCTAAATTTCCTTAGAGGACCCTTTAGCTATAGAAGCAATCCCATTAACTGATCCCTAAATATACTTAGAGGACCCTTTAGCTATAGAAACAATCGCTATTACTTGCCCTAAATGTACATAGGGAACCACTTAGCTCTAGAGACACACAATCCCTTCAACTGGCATCTAATTGTACTTAGAGGACCCCTTATCTATAGAAACAGTCACAATATCGGATCTCTAAATGTACTTACACCCAGAGGGTGCTTAATCAGATAATCTGTCCTAACTAAGCATACGGGTAAGCGAACCCGGATGTCTCCAGCTACTACCTGCTACCTAATATCTAACCCTAATCTCTGGAAGATCTCAATACAATGCTCAATGACCTCTGCAGAGTGTCTCAAGGGATGGGCCTTAAAATAAACATGGATAAGACAAAAATCATGTCAAACATCCATGTTTCGCCCCACCCGGTCATTGTTGAGAACTCAGCACATGAAATTATAGACGAGTACATCTACCTGGAATACACGCCTCCGCCGAATCCAACTCGGATGGGCAGCGTTCGGTAAACTACGGGACATCTGTTCATCCACAACTCCTCAGTGCCTGAAGACCAAGGTCTTCGTACAGTGCGTGTTGCCAGCAATTACATATGGTTCCGAGACATGGCCGCTGACTATAGGCTTAGTAAGAAGACTCAGAGTCACTCAGCGGGCATTGGAAAGGGCTATCTTCGATGAATAATCTACGTGATCAAATCAGAAATGAGGCGGTACGTAGGAGAATCGGTTGAAGCGACGACGACAGCGAAATTTACTTAGGAGATCCCTGAATTAAAAAACAATCCCCTTAAATGGCACATAAATGTACTTATCTATAGAAACGATATCTTTAACTGGTCCTCTAAATGTAGTCTGAGGACCCCTTAACTATAGAAGCAATCCCATTAACAAACCCTTAAATATAGTTAGGGAACCACTTAGCTCTAGAAACATACAAACCTTTAACTGACCTCTAAATATACTTTGATGACCCTTTAGCTATAGAAACAATCCCTTTTACTGGCCCTAATTGTACATAGGGAACCACTTAGCTCTAGAGACAAACAAGCCCTTTAATTGGCATCTAAATTTACTTAGAGGACCCTTTAGCTATAGAAGCAATCCCAATAACTGATCCCTAAATATACTTTGATGACCCTTTAGCTATAGAAGCAATCCCATTAACTGACCCCTAAATATACTTTGATGACCCTTTAGCTATAGAAGCAATCCCATTAAGTGATCCCTAAATATACTTTGATGACCCTTTAACTATAGAAGCAATCCCATTAACTGCCCCTAAATATACTTTGATGACCCCTTAGCCATAGAAACAATACCTTTTACTGGCCCTCAATGTACAAAGGGATCCACTTAGCTTTAGAGACAAACGAACCCTTTAACTGGCATCTAAATTTACTTAGAGGACCCTTTAGCTATACAAGCGACCCCATTCACTGATCCCTAAATATACTTTGATGACCCCTTAGCTATAGAAACAACCCCTTTTACTGGCCCTAAATGTACATAGGGAACCACTTAGCTCTAGAGATAAACAATCCCTTCAACTGGCGTCTAATTGTACTTAGAGGACCCCTTATCTATAGAAGCAATCCCATTAACTGATCCCTAAATATAATTTGATGACCCTTTAGCTATAGAAACAATCCCTTTTACTGGCCCTAAATGTACATAGGGAACCACTTAGCTCTAGAGACAAACAAACCCTTTAACTGGCATCTAAATTTACTTAGAGGACCCTTTAGCTATAGAAGCAATCCCATTACTTATCCCTAAGTATACTTTGATGACCCTTTAGCTATAGAAACAATCGCTATTACTGGCCCTAAATGTACAGAGGGAACCACTGAGTTCTAGAGACAAACAGGCCATTTAACTGGCATGTAAATTTACCTAGAGGACGCTTTAGCTATAGAACCAATCCCATTAACTAACTTAGTATTTAGACGAACTTCTTAGTCGCTCCTTATGGATCGCTTTGCTAAAAAACAATGCACTTAATTGGCCTATTAATGTATTTAGAGGTCCGTTCATATATAGAAGAAACTTCCTTAAATAGCCCCTAAATGTACTCATAAATCTTATTAATTTATGTACCGTTTCATCGACTTTCAAATAACAACGAAACTAAAGTAGATTTCACTAAAAAAATTGATAGTTTAAATACACTTTGTGTATAAGAAATTATATATATAGTAAAATTACTTTAATATTACATTATTTCCGAAAAAATACTGTAGAAATTCAATACCTAAATTTAGTTTCTAGACTTTGAATTAATCCAAAACTAACTCACTCATAACGGAATCTCTGAAATTATTCGCTCGATTAACTTGAAAATTCAGCTAGTCATAAATATGACTACAGAACTCCTTGAAGCATATACAATCCTGGAAATAGTGATGAAAGTAAGACGGTCCCATGAAATATGTTTCAAAAATTCAAATAAATGATACGGAAAAACTGCACGGTCACATCGTCCGTAGATTTACCCAGTAAACGATCGGCGAGCTGTAAAAACATGACTATCATTATGAGTTGATTTATAGTTCCCGGGCAGTCCAAATTGAGTTCCGTGCGCCTGCAGACACTCCAGCGTGACGTAAATTAATTGCTTGACCTTTATGTCGCAGCGTTTATATCTGTCAATTGGCCAAATCCAATCAAATCAATGAAGTAAAACATCTCATACTATGATAGAAGAGTAATTGGGTTACTCGTTACGGTAGGTACTTTTGTGCGACTTTAAAAAGCGTGGGAGTGTAATTGTTATGATGGTTGCAGAAAATAGGATATCCGTCTGAGTTAAATGTAGATCTTGGTCACTTAATTCATATTCTTTTTATTCTAGTACTGTAGAAATATAAACAGTAACGGGAAATTCAGACGTCTATGAATGTAATAAAAATAATGACAATGTCGTAGAAGGACCCAGTATCTCTCGCTGGAATGCAACATATCGAACCCGGAGTTTAGTTAGTTAGTTACTAGCAGCCCATTAACGTTCCACTGCTGGGCACAGGCCTCCTCACTCCGAGGAGCGAGGCTCCATTGCGTATTGGCAGTCATAGTACACAAGTGCACTCCCTATTTCTTGACTCTCATAGTCCGGTGTGACGGGTATCCGACACGACCGGAGAGAGATCAGGCGCAGGACCGACGGCTTAACGTGCTCTCCGAGGCACGGGGGTGAATCACACCGCCAACTTCCCAACTTTGGGCAAATATTGAGAAAATCTTAAGTAGAAAACTCANATGCTCTAAAAAACCCTCTCTCATGCGAGTGAGGAGGCCTGTGCCCAGCAGTAGGACGTTAATGGGCTGCTACTTACTTTTACCTTTTTACTTTAGAAATATACTACTGCTTCATTGGTACATGTAACCACTAGTAGCATGTTTGACTACAAACATGAGATCCTGGGTTTGAGTCCCGGGTTGGACCAATTCAAAAATCAATATTGAGTTTTCTTTTACGATTTTATCAATATTTGCATGAAGTTGGGAAGTTGGTGGTGTGCTCCACCCTCGTGACATGAAGAGTATGTTAACCCGTCGGTTCTATGCCTAATATCTATCCGGTCGTGTCAGATTCCAGTCACATCGGACTATGAGATTTAAGAAATAGAGAGTGTACTTATGTACTATGCCTGCCAATCTACAGTGGGACAGCGTGGTGGTTGTATGCTCTAAAAACCCTCTCTCCTATAAGTGAGGAGGCCTGTGCCCAGTAGTAGTACGTTAATGGGCTGCTACTTACCTTTTAACTTTTGAAATGGTTGTAACAGTCAACTTAATAACATTGAGAGATTTGGGCAAGATAATTACGTCTAATATTCTATGTTCTTCCCTTGTCTATGCTGACTGGATAGCGCTTGACTACAATCTCATGGTGATGGTATGTAATGATATAATCTAAGATGAAATAATCTGATATGATTTAATTTACCTCTTATGCTTAATACATAATCGTGCCAACATGATGTTTTTGTTAGAAATATCTTCACCACAGATGGTAACCACCCTAGATCGAGTATGGTAACCACCCTAGATCGAGTTCTCCCATCAGTCTAGAGTCAGACATATTAAAAATGCCTTTTGCAACAGCACCCGAAGTCTTTTTGATCTGGGAAATGCATTTACCCACAAACTCCGACCCATAGATCAGGAGGGTGGGACTAAAACTCAGAGAAACCTCCTGCATCCGTAAGTGAGGTATCAGAAAATCAAATTTCCCATTCCCCCCTGGTGCCCAGGATAAGTCTAATTAAGGAATCCGTAAGGCGGGAACAGATACTTGAACATGTGACGCCTTGTATCACATCTACTTCGGCACAGAGAGCATCTACTGTATTCTCACTATCTCGCTCCTGGACCTCTTTTAATGAGACCACGGTCTCGTTTAAGAAGGACATTCAATATCTGTCGTTGAAAAGAATCGCATCGAACCTGGAGCTCGAGAAATATTAGTCGCATTTACTGCAGCGAGACCTTCAACGTTATATACAAAATTTTAACGGTATTTGGAAATTCAGACGTATAATTATCTATATGAAATAACCGACAATTGATGAGACTACAATCACGTAGGAAGATACTCAATATCTCTTACTGAAAAGCGTCGCATCGAACCTGGAGCTTGTGACGCATTAATCGCATCATTACTCCAGCAAGAACTTCAAGGTTATGACCAAAATGTGTACGGTAACGGGAAATTTAGACGTGTATGAATGTAATAACAATTAATGACAATCTCGTAGAAGGACCCAGTATCTCTCGCTGGAATACAACATATCGAACCTGGAGTTTAGTTAGTTAGTAGCAGCCCATTAACGACCCATTGCTGGGCACAGGTCTCGTCACTCCGAGGAGCGAGGGTTTTTAGAGCATAGACCCACCACGCTGCTCCACTGCGGATTGGCAGGCATAGCACACAACAAATGTACTCTCTATTTCTTCACTCTCATAGTCCGATGTGACGGGAATCCGACACGACCGAAAAGAGATCAGGCGCAGGACCGACGGCTTAACGTGCTCTCCGAGGCACGGGGGTGGATCAGACCGCCAACTTCCCAATTTCGGGCAAATATTGAGAAAATCTTAAATAGAAAACTCAATATTGACTTAATGAATTGGCCCGACCCTGGACTCGAACCCAGGACCTCATGTCTGTAGTCAAACATGCTAACCACTAGACCAATGAGGCAATCCGAAGTTTGTTAATCATTAATCACAATTACTCCAGCGAGACCGTCAATGTTATGAATTGAGTATGGCAGAAGAATCATAAAAGTAAAATAAATGTGGTAGAAATGAGAGCATTGAGAAGCATGACTGAATGAAAACTGAATGACAGAGTAACAAATAGTGTGATAAGAGAACGTTGTGGTAGAAAAGAAGATGTAGTGGTTAAAATTGAGAAAGGCATGCTTAGATGGTTTGGGCATGTAGAGAGAATGAATGAAAGAAGACTGACAAAAAGGATTTATGAATCAAGAATGAATACAAAGTTGAAGGAGGAAGACCAAGGCGAACGATCCTAGACCAAATCCAGGACATTTTAAATAAGGGCCAGGTCAAGAGTACTCTAAACCGACGAACTTGTATGAAATGTTTAATGAGAATGATAGAAGCGAAGGAGATATGCTAGGATCGTGGCAACTGGAAAGACGTGGTCTTTGCCTACCCCTATGGGAATGAGGGGTGNGAGACCGTCAGCGTTATTTACAAAATTTTAACGGTACCAGGAAATTCAGACGTATATTTGCATATGAAATAACAGACTATTAACGATACTGCAGTCTCGTAGAAGAATCCCCAATATCTCTACCTGAAAAGCATCGCAATAAACCTGGAGTTAGTAAACCATTAGTCGTATCTACTCCAGCGAGACCGTCAATGTTATATCCAATATTTTAACAGTAACATGAAATTCAGACGTGTCTTAATGTATATATGAATAGCTAGATAGCCAAATGGTGTCTCAAAGGACCAGATTGGCTGTGCATGCAGGAGTGTTGGTGCCAACACGTATGTATGGTAGTGGAAGTTGAGTATGGCAGAAGAATCATAAAAGTAAAATAAATGCGGTAGAGATGAGAGTGTTGAGATAACTAAAACTGAGGGACTGAGTAAGATGGATGGTATAAAAGAAGATGTAATGGCTAAAATTGAGAAAAGTATGCTTTGATGCTTTGGGCATGTAGAGAGAATGAATGAACGGAGACTGACAAAAGGATTTATGAGTCAAGAGTGAATGCGAACGTAAGAAGCGGAAGACCAAGGCCAAGAGCCAAGTCAAGAGTACTCTAAACCGACGAACTTGTATGAAAGGTTTAATGATAATGAAAGAAGCGAAGGAGATATGCAAGGATCGTGGCAAGTGAAAGGACGTGGTCTTTGCCTACCCCTATGGGAATGAGGGGTGATGCTATGTATGTATATGGAATAACTGACAATGAAGCTACAGTCTCGTAGAAGGACATCCAATATCTCTCACTGGAAAGCATCGCGTTGAACCTGGAGCTTGTAATCCATTAGTCGCACCATTACTCCAGCAGGAAAGTCAACGTTATAACCAAAATGTTTATGGTAACGGGAAATTCAGACGTGCAAGTAGATTGATGATATAACTGACAATATATTACGCTTTGTGTGATAATATAACATACACCACGAACGCAATTTTAGATCATTATATCAATTATTATGGAAATTCACGTGAAGAGGGCTTTGTTCAAATACAATCTAACCCAGTTTAGATGCTAAATATATTTGAATATGGTTTTACGAGGACAAAGGATCCTCAACGTTTTGATACTGTAATTTGTTACAATTGTTATCATTTCGCATTGAAAATGTTATTGAATGGTGAGATTAGTGATCTAGATTATACGCTAGATACAATTTTAACACTAAATAAAAAAGACATTGTGTGTGCTTTTATAAAAACGCGATGCAATTGAAATTGGCCTTAGCTACTCTGTCTTTCACTTTATCCCCAATTCATAGCCGGCTGTAATGAGACATGCGATAAATGGGCTGAAAAGTAAGAAACAATGGAAGAGTTTTATGAAATCACAATGCAAGTTAAACAGACACATACAGACGATGGTATGATCTAAAATAGAAGGTCGCTACGATGATAAGAATTAATTTACGTGATTTAAAAAAATATCTAAGTCTAGTTACAGATTTCTGTAAAAAAACTCGGAAGATTCTTTCATAAAATGAAACTTTTCTTTTTATTCCAAGCAAATTGAAAACCCCCATTATAATGTAAAGGATTTCTTAGACAATGAACTCGCTAAGTAATGAATGAATTGCTCTTTTTTAAAGTGAACTCGTGAGATGGCAAAAGAAGCATTCTAAGGGACGTGGATTGAACTTTCAATTCAAGCTAGTTGTTTCCTGCGGCGTTTCTTAATTGAAAAACGTTTCGTCAAGCAATGAATTGTTTCGATGTAATGCTGAACGGTATAAAAAGCTTCGGTAGAAACCAAAGAGGTGAATCACCATTTACCAGCATACCACGCTTCTTTAACTTCACGAGTATCTATTTATTCGTAAATATCATCACTTATCAAGGTGAGATTATGGTCTAATGATAATCTATCAGCTGTATAATCATCTCTACATTATATCTGCTATATAAATATAAGCGGAATATCACTAAAACATTGATTCCGAAATCTGCCCAACTATAGATCCAAATTAATTGAAATTTGGTATAGTTACGCCGGTTGTAATGTAGTCGCTCATTAAGAATAGATCTAAGAAGCTTTAACCGGAAATACAATGTTTGTGCCTATCTAAGATGTCGTAGAATTTAAAAAAGTGTACTATATTTATGATAAAGCGATTTTTTTCAATAACGAAACATTTACAAAGGTATATCTTGACATTTATATCAATGACTGTATCACAAACAAATAACGAATCAACAAATTGAATGAATTTAATGTTCAATACAATATTGAAATTTAGTTTCAGTATCAATTTGAATATTATTGCGGGTATTCTGCTAATATCGGTGTCGTATTCAGACGCGTTCACGCGATAACTTCGGCGGTGTGTTCATTCATGTTGAAATATTATTCAATATTAGATATTATCTTTCAAACGATGCAGATGTTTATGTTAAAGTTACATTTAATTTCTAACTGCCAAGTGACACCCTTCGAATTTTTCGCATCCATCGAATTTTAGATTTGGTCGATGCGACCCAGTTGCATAAACTGCTGTAGGCGGTTTTGTCAAGCTGTCAGGTGCAAAATCTTTTTATCCTTCGTGAAATCCTTTTATTTTTCACCAACACATCCATTTTTACGGCAAACTACACTGACAACGTCACGTTATAATTTTGCAAAATTACGTCATTTGTTCATTTGCCATAACTTCATCATTAGATTCCCCGCATCCGCCTGCTTAAAACCATCTTTGCGATTGAAATTAGGATGCGTTTTCATTTCAAATTTTGTGCTATGAACTTCTATCTTCTATAGTGTTCAGTTCCTTGCTACGCCGTCGCAGATATTTGTGTGTCATTGTGCTTGATAGCTTTTATGTTTTCTGACACACGCTTGCTATGGATCGCTTCGTTTGGCCAATATAAGCTGCAGTCAATTTTGTAAACATCCGGACATGGATATGGTAAAGGATTCTTCGGAGATCTTAGCATGTTTCTTATCTTTTGTAAGGTAGTGACGACAGTCTTAATGCTATAGTTGTTTTTCAGTAGCCTGCTTATTCTGTCCATCACTGTTTATGCCTTTCTACTTCTAAAGGTCGTTTATGGTGTCTCTCCCTTACAAAAGATAAGAAACATGGTAAGATCTTTGGAACACTGTCTCACAAAATTACAATTTTGTACATGTTTCGCTGAACTATGTACATTTAACAATACGTACCCTTATTTAATCAATTGAGTGTATGGATTCAACCTCTTAAATCCATTAAGTGAATGTTGTCGCAAATTAAAAGGGTATTTTCCTCAATATACGAAAGGGCTTGAGATTTTGGTAGTAATCTTTAAGATTATATATCGTAAGAAATAATTAAACCGTTTCTATAATAGACTTTCAGATGAAGTTACACATACATACATACATAGCATCACGACTCATTCCCATAGGGGTAGGCAGAGACAACATCCTTCCACTTGCCACGGTCCTTGCATATCTCCTTCGCTTCTTTCGTTCTCATTAAACCTTTCATACAAGTTCGTCGATTTAGAGTACTCTTGACCTGGCCGTTATTTAAAATGTCCTGGATTTGGTCCAGGAACGTTCACCTTGGTCTTCCCCTTCCAACTTTCGCATTCACTCTTGACTCATAAATCCTTTTTGTCAGTCTCCTTTCATTCATTCTCTCTACATGCCCAAACCATCTAAGCATACCTTTTTCAATTTTAGTCACTACGTTTTCTATTATACCACAACGTTCTCTTATCACACTATTTCTTACTATGTCACTCAGTTTCAATCCACTCATACTTCTCAACGCTCTCATCTCTACTGCATTTATTTTACTTTTGTGATTCTTCTGCCATACCCAACTTTCGCTACCATACATAAGTGTTGGCACCAACACTCCAGCATGCACAGCCAGTCTAGCCCTTTGATACACCATCTGGCTATTCATAAAGGCGTGCAGAGCACCATTTACCATATTCCCTGCATTCACTCTCCTTTCAATATCCCTTTCACATGCTCCATCTTTTGTAAATTTAGATCCCAAGTATACAAATTCATTCACCTCTTCTACTTGTTCCCCATCTAGTTATAAACCATGAAGTTATACACATCTCAATTATGAAATTTAAAAACTTTGCAAAAATAAAAGCGAATTGAAAGATACTACCATAATTTGAAGGATTACGTGGAAGATAAAAAATAACATTGGAGTGAATAGATTGCTTTAATCTTAATAGAATAAATGAGAAACTCATTGTAATGCTGATGATACAAATGTGAGTGTAATAGAGTAGAGTAGATAAGTCTTTAGAATAATGAAATCGTCAGTTGTACATTAGAAATAATATGAAAATTGACTATTTATTAACTAAAAAACCTAAATAATGACCTTATTTTTGTTTATTTTGTTTTATTTTATATAAATGACCTTGTGTTTGTTGACCTTTACTATTTGGTCACCTCTAAAGTTGATTATTTGTAACCGACTTCAAAAAAAGGAGGAGGTTATCAATGCGTCTGTATTTTTTTTGTTTGTTGCCTAATATCTTCCGACTGCGTGGACCGATCTTGATGATGTTTTTTTAATTGAAAGGTGGTGATCATCATAGGGTCCCATTTTTTTAAAAAACCAGTTCTGATTATGGCATCCATGAGAAAACCGGATGTCTTAAATTTGCGTAAGCATGTGCGCGACAAATGGACGAATAACTCAAGATCACGCCAAATGATTTCGATGATTCTTCTTTTATTAGAAAGGATATACTTTAAAGGTTGTTTTTTGATAGTTTTTGATGATGGTATCCATGACAAAGTGACGGAACTCTTCAATTCTTAGGAGCAAACCAACGATACTCTGCAGAATCTTCTATAAGCTATCCAGATATTTGAGTCACCTACCGTAACTTCGGTATGTTCAAGTGCTACTCGTAGTTACATATCAAGATTAATGGAACTCCTCAACGCCTTACAGTAAGAGTGTGATTTTTGGCGAAATCTATAACTGTCTGTAATCAAATGCCAATGACCTTACGTTTGTTGCAGCAATGCAATATTTGAAAGGTGAATTATGTGTGAAGCGGTGGTATAAGGGTTTCGGGTTCGATCCCGTGTGTGGCGATATTAATGTAAATTTAACTTTGTAAAGTTGTTTCATTTAAACTGTATTATCTCATATGAGAAACGCGTTTTAGGTTTACACATATTGAGACAAATTTGTTAGTTTACTTCAGATTCACTAAAAATCAAAAAATAAATAAAAATTTTAACAAAACAAGAACCGCCTTCAAAACAAACTTACAAATATATTAATATGCTCCAAATATAAGAATAAACAATTTTTGAATTTAACACAACAAATGTAATTAATACTCCAAACCATTGCGAGTTTTGCATAGACCTACATTTAAGGAAGTTGTGCAATATATTGCCAGTTATATTAAAATTAATGTTATAATTAACCCAAACCCAAAGATTCCTTTGCGTATTTATAGTAGCTTTAGGGTTGCTGGAAGATTTGACCCAATTCATACAAAGCAATTATTGAATCGATAAACATCACCGATATCAAACCAAATGATGTCAGGTGGTAAAATAGCCATACTTTTTATGCAATAGATATACGAGTAATGTACTCGTAAGGAATGTTAAGCATTCAAGAAGTATTTGGTAAGAGTAATAGATCACAAAAATTTACCACACATCTATGGAACATATAGTCCAGCTGGGTAGGTCCAATTTCGAGAAGAAGGTCATCCGCCGAATCCAACTCGGTTGGGCAGCGTTCGGGAAACTACGTCAGATATTTTCGTCAGATATGCCTCAGAGCCTGAAGACCAAAGTCTTGGAACAGTGCGTATTGCCTACGTTTCTGAAACTTGGTCGCTGACTATGGGCCTCATGTGGAAGCTCAGAGCCACTCAGCATGCGATGGAGAGAGCTATCGTCGGAGTTTCTCTACGTGATCGAATCCGTAGTAGTACCAAAGTTAACGACATAGTCCTATGAATCGCGAACATGAAGTGGCAATGGGCAAAAACATAGTCCGATGGACCGATGGACGTTGGGGCTCAAAGGTGCTGGACTGGCGACTCCAAACCAGTCGGCGCAGTGTAAGCAGACCCCCATAAGGTAGACCGATGATCTAGCAAGATCGGGCCTTGTGGAAATCATTAGGTGAGACCTATGTCCAGCTGTGGACGTCCATCAGTTGAAGCGACGATGAGGAATAGACCACAGGAATATATTTGTACCGAGACCTTAAATTTTCGTCGTCAAAATCAAAGTCGTCAAGTTGAGGAAAGTATTCTACCTAGCCAAGTCCTTAGGCACGAGAGCTACGGACTTCTTTAACTAATAATGATGGCCAAAGTCGCTGGGAAAATGAGAGTTGGCCTTAAGAACAATTATGGGTTCGCAACATCGAAGAGAGGACTGGAATTGCAAGTGCCGCCCAACTATTCAGCCTCGTAAGAGACAGCTTAATGTATGAACTGCCTGCCAATCATGCCAACGTTAGTCGGACAGGTATTTCAAGAAGAAGAATCAAAAATTGCATGTATATAAAGAAAATGGCAGTCATAAATAAAAAATCAATAGACGTCAGTGATATAATGTACTTACATGATCAAAGCAAATAATGTCTCGAGGTAAGATTTCCATACATTGTATGCCATACATAATATAAGGACGAGGTTCCTTGCGAGACCCTTTTAGTTGAGAGCAATAAATCAGCCCTTAATGGCGTGTAGGCTCTCGGAAAGCCGTCTACGCATAATATTTCTGAATTTTAGGCTGACCCGAGAATGGATTAAGGACTAAATGCTCGGAATACAGAGTGGAATAAATGTCCACAGTGTCGCAATGTTTGCGTAACACCCAATTCGGTTTTATTGGGGAGACAAAAGGTTTAGTGATAGTGAGGTTACCCAGTCCTTCTATATTAAAAAAAAACATGGTGAACTCTTAAGAGCAAACGACAGAAGTGGAAACTTCCTTAAAACGAGGTTAAGAATGTTAAATGAACTCTCGCTGGAGAGCATCCTTGAGCAAAGGACTAATAGAGGTTTTGGGGTGCTGTCCTTTCGCCTTACACAAGTCCTCTTGGGACATGGTTGTTTTGGGAGGTACCTGTGTCAGGTTGCGAGAACGGAGTAATGTCATACTCGCTGTATGCTAGCAATAGGCTGACCGTCAGGCCTAATTCACAACAGTTGTCGGAGACGACCTCTCTCTGCCTGCTGTGGTTAGAACCATGGTGGGCAAAGAAGCCAGCTGGAATGCTGTGGTTTCCTTTTGTGAGGACGTGATGTCGCAGAAGGAGGCGGCGGAGATGCTCCAGTCATATGATGACGAAGGGTTGGGAGCAGTCGGGTAGTAAACGACCGTCGTCTACCCCCTAGGGGTAGTCTCTGGGCAATGCGTGCGGGACCCTTTGCCGCTATACAGGAATTCCGAGGGAGGACAGATGGCATGCCACCACATCAGGATGAATACGATGATAGGAGCCCTGTGGGCATATCGTTTAAGTCCAAGCTGTATTAAAGTTCTTGATTTATCATATTCATCAAATAGATTTTGTGATATGCCTATGACATGTTGAGCTATAAATTGAATTACTAAGCGTCATTTTTATTGTCGACGTAATATACTTTACTCTTTAACCGTAATATAGCCTTAAATAAAATACATAAAGTCTAGACCTGACCTGAGCTGATTTGGGTAATTTCATCTTCCAAATTGACTGGGGAGGGTAATACAGTGAAACACCTTATTTTACGGTCCGGACCGTATACGAAGCACCGTAAAAAACAGAATTTTATATTATATATTTTATTAAAAAACTTCGTATAGGGCAGTATTTTAATGTAGATTAACCTGGTAATCATCATTAAAGGACTTAATTGTAGTCTGTATATAGTCTCGTTAAAACTCAAAAACGACTGGAATAATTTGGCTAATTTTGGTTTTGAACTATTTGTGGACGTACGTAAAAATGCTTGGAATGTAGTAAATCAACAATTTTTCTCTCCCTTAAAATGTTTATTGCACTTTCGTAGATTTAGAAAAGGCCTATGATCGAGTGGTGAGGAATGAGCTGTGGTCAACGTTATCTACGTATGGGGTGAGCGGTTGTCTGATTCAGTCATTGAAGTCTCTCTATGTGGGTTCTAGTGCTTGTGTCAGAATAAACGGAGCGTACACGGAGTGGTTTCCTGTCGAAAGAGGTGTTCGACAGGGATGTGTTGCGTCACNCATTTTCCCCGTGAAGATGAGTTTCTCTAGGTTCAATCAGCAATATAGCCTATAATTAAATTATATATCATCAAAGTCTTTACAAAACCCTTCCAACAAAAAGCTATGACATAAAAGATGGCGCGACATATGACTAATCAAATTAGTTTAAAAGTTTGATAACAAAGGAATTTAACAATAAATACTAAGGTTTCCAGAAAATACTTCATTACGTAATACATAAAATTACGTAATTGGAAAGGTATACAAACGAATACAGTCTTAATCGTTATCAACTTAGATGCCGTAGAGATGATACCGTTGAGAAGCATGAGTGGATTAAAACTGAGTGACAGAGTAAGAAATAGTGTGATAAGAGAATGTTGTGGTATAAAAAAAGACGTAGTGACTAAAATTGAGAAAGGTATGGTTAGATGGTTTGGGCATGTAGAGAGAATGAATGAACGGAGACTGACAAAAGGATTTATGAGTCAAGAGTGAATGCGAAAGTTGGAAGAGGAAGACCAAGGCGAACGTTCCTGGACCAAATCCAGGAGATTTTAAATAACGGCCAGGCCAAGAGTACTCTAAACCGACGAACTTGTATGAAAGGTTTTATGAGAATGAAAGAAGCGAAGGAGATATCCAAGGATCGTGGCAAATGGAAGGATGTTGTCTCTGCCTACCCCTATGGGAATGAGGTGTGATGCTATGTATGTATGTAAAAACTATTCCTATCTGTCAAACGTTTGATGTTCGTTCCGTCGTTTAGAAATCAAGTTATATTTAAAAGTATACATTTGTTTTTGACATTTGACATTGACAACCAACAATTTTTGAACGCAACTATAATATTTGACGATGTTTTGTGTGAGAATCTGTAAATAACACTTCTTTTTATTACAAATCCTTTTGGGGTTAAGTTTTGACTACATTTTTACTAAAGTTGAAACCCTCTGAAATTATCATTCAACTTTTTTGATTCTGAGACGGTACGAAGTTAGTCTGTCTATATCATTAGCAAAAACAGGTAAATAAAATGATTTCCGAACCTTTTATCCCAAAGCAATATAAGTTTATTTCAGTTTGTTTTATAATAATTGTATCTTTTATTCTTTTTCATTATGGAAATGTATTGTTGCGAATAATTGAAATGTGACTGTATAAATATTTCGAGTTTATTGTGAGTTGAATGTTTACCTCTTCTTTTAAAACACAAAAAAAAAAATATTTTCCTTTATCAATAACTTCTGAAATAAAGGCTTTTATTGACAAGGGAGGTTATAGGAGATCCACTTCTACTAATCCTTATCCCTCCCCTATTCTTGAAATAAAACAATACGAACGTGAATGACATTCTCCAGTATGCTTCCAGGTCATTAAATTATGCAAATATTCTATTATCCAAGTATTGATTAAGTAATATTTAAAGTAGAAGAACCGTAAGATGGCTTTCATTCTCCAGTAAGCTTCCAGATGCTCAATATGATGAATCTATTAATTTTGTTACAATATTTGTACTTTTATCAGACAAAACTGTAAACCATCTTTATCACTACCATGTTTCTAAAAATTAAACACTATTATCGTGAATGGCATTTTCCAGTATACCCCAGGAGCCGGTGGGGCTAAAATAGGCAATGGAGCAATGGCTGGGTAGACGACACGGAGTGCTGTCCTACCGTTTGGTGCAGGTGCTAACCGGTAATGACTGCATTGGAAAATACCTGCACCAAATTGTTGGCTGTGAGCCGTTGGCCACTTGCCATGAATGTGGTGCACCTATTGACCCAGCGCACCACAAGGGTGGCTAAATGTCCTGCTTGAGAACCACAATGTCATCTTCTGACGTCGCAGATCGGTGTTAACCTATCGCTGGCAAGTATTATTGCTATAATGATGGTCAACGAGCGGGCCTGGGAAGGTGTTGCGACCTTCTGCGAAAGTATCATTTCGTTTAAGAGGGCATGGCAAAGAAAGAGCCCAGTACCCCCCACGGTAGGGAATAGGAAACAGGAGACAGAGGTTTATTCAACTCCTCCCCCCATAGTACACTTTTGAGCCAGCTTCATTCAGAGGAATGCCACACCGAACCTCGGTTCCTTCCCAATGACAAGGGCTCCGCGAGGTTTTAGAGGTTATTCTGATACTACTAGCGAGTCCCACATTCCCGTCTGCCTCCCAAGCGGCCTCCCTGGTAATCTATAATGATAATTTTGTTACAATTATTAATTAACTCGTATATCAAACGAACTGTTACCCATCCATTAACGTGACTGGCATTCTCCAATATGCTTCCGGTCGAATTATGCGTATATTCTATTATATTGTTAGGATTATTCATTAAAATGTTGTGATTTGTATGACATTTTAAATGTAAATCTGCATTTCGATATGGAACTAGTGAAAAATTGTAATTATAACTACCACTATACTTGGGATCTAAATTTACAAAAGATGGAACATGTGAAAGTGATATTGAAAGGAGAGTGAATGCTGGGAATATGGTAAATGGTGCTCTGCACGCCTTTTTGAATAGCCAGATGGTGTCTCAAAGGGCTAGACTGGCTGTGCATGCTGGAGTGTTTGTATGGTAGTGAAAGTTGGGTATGGCAGAAGAATCACAAAAGTAAAATAAATGCGGTAGAGATGAGAGCGTTGAGAAGCATGAGTGGATTAAAACTGAGTGACAGAGTGAGAAATAGTGTGATAAGAGAACGTTGTGGTATAAAAGAAGACGTAGTGACTAAAATTGAAAAAGGTATGCTTAGATGGTTTGGGCATGTAGAGAGAATGAATGAAAGGAGACTGACAAAAAGGATTTATGAGTCAAGAGTGAATGCGAAAGTTGGAAGGGGAAGACCAAGGCGAACGTTCCTGGACCAAATCCAGGATATTTTAAATAACGGCCAGGTCAAGAGTACTCTAAACCGACGAACTTGTATGAAAGGTTTAATGAGAATGAAAGAAGCGAAAGAGATATGCAAGGATCGTGGCAAGTGGAAGGACGTGGTCTCTGCCTACTCCGAAGGGAATGAGGCGTGATGCTCTGTATGTACGAGTATGTCAATAAATTCGCATTCTGAGCTATACTTTTTTTGTTACAGCTTAATCAAGATTATCCGGGCTTGTATCGATAAGAAAATATGAGTATATACGAACTCTGCCACATTTTATAGGTTAGTACACATTTTGTTATATATTATTCAAATTCTGTATTCATAAAAAAAGTAACGACGCCCGAGGAAAAAATTTATGATAACAAAATCGGGGGATACAGTTTGGTATTGTAGCTACATATCTATCACCTCCATCCAAAATTTAATTATACCATTGGATAGCTACAAAATCAAAGAATTTATTACGCTTAGACAACATGTAACAAATCATACACGACAGAGGGGGAATCCCCGGAATTTTGAAGGTCATTTCGCTGTGTATGAGAGTCCATTTAGTATAACTTTCGAATCAACGAGATTCATTCATCAAACTTAAATCTTTAACTCTCAACATAATGCAGCCACAGTCCACTTTAGAAGTATATTTTAAGTTGACGTTTAGATTCGGATTTACCCATTATTATATGTGATCAGGAACAGCGTGGGTACATCCAAGGTACTTCTTTTTTACATGTATGTTTGATTTCGATTCCAGAATAGTTGAGATTAAGAAATGGACCCGATAAATAATATTTCCATTGAATCGGGAACAAGGACTCCGGGAATAGCCAGTATACTTACATCAGGCCTCACAGGGGTTGGCAAAGACCACGTCCTTCCACTTGCCACGATCCTTGCATATCTCCTTCGCTTCTTTCATTCATATTAAACCTTTCATTCAAGTTCGTCGGTTTAGAATACCCTTGACCAGGCCCTTATTTAAAATTTCGTTGATATGGTCCAGGAACGTTTGCTTAGTCTTACCCTTCCAACTTTCTCATTCGCTTTTGACTCATAAATCCTTTTTGTCAGTCTCCTTTAATTTATTCTCTCTACGTGCCCAAACCATCTAAGCATACCTTTCTCAATTTTATTCACTACATATTCTTCTATACCATAACATTCTTTGTATTCTATATAATGGATATATAAAATAGAACAATTGCTAACGTACATCATTTTTATAGGCAGTAATAACAAAAACCTTCAAGCTCTTAAACCACTAAAGGGAGGGATCTTCAAATAAAGTAAATGTTCTTTCATAAAGCGAAAAGTTTGCCGCTTAAGTGCTCGAGAAAGTCAAAATTGTCCTTACAAGAGTTGATAATGAAAACTTACGTAAAACATATATCAAGATGAAGTCTCGTGAAGTGCTATTTGCATCCATTGCTGAAATATATAATTATGTTTCAACGTCAAAGGGACATATTTACATAGTATAAAATGAAATTGTTTGCGCTCTTACCTTAGATCTCTTAAACTATTCAATAGATTTAAATGCTGTTTCCAGCAATAGATAGAATGTTACCAGATTAAGATTTATATGTCCAGCTAGGCAGGTCCGATTCCGAGAAGGAGGTCAACCGCCGAATCCAACTCGGTTGGGCAGCGTTCGTTCGATATTCCTCAGTGCCTGAAGACCAAAGTCTTCGAACCGTGCGTGTTGCCAGTGAAAACCAACGGCTCCGAAACGTGGTCGATGACTATCGGCCTCATGCAGAAGCTCAGAGTCACTCAGCGTGCGAGTGGGCGGGAGAGGGCTACGCTCGGAGTTTCTCTACGTGATCGAATCAGAAATGAAGAGATCCGTAGTAGAACCAAAGTGACTAACATAGTCCTATGAATTGCGAACCTGAAGTGGCAATGGGTGGGGCATATAGTCCGATGGACCGATGGACTTGGGGCCCGAAGATGCTGGTGGGACCCCCCACAATGTGGACCGACGACATAAAGAGGGTTGCCGGTAGCCGCTGGAGCCAGGCGGCGCAAGATCGGGCCTTGTAGACATCATTACGTGAGACATATATCCAGCAGTGGACGTCCATCGGTTGAAGCGACGACGACGACGACGACAATGTATAATACAAAAATATTTTAGTACAGAAAAGCTGAACAATACAAAGATTTGTAATGTAATGTAACGGTGGTATATATTTATCTCTCCCGATGAATGCTCTTTGTAAACGGCTAATGTTTCGCAAAAATCATGTAAGACAAAACTGTTCCCCTTTAAAAGTTCTAAAAATAAGTCCTTAACAAGATATATAGAAAGAAAGAAAGAAGTATGAAAGAACGTTTATTCGAATTGTACAACTAATACAAATGAAATAAAACATAATTATAATAATTAACAATTCGAAAAGGAACTTAGCTCAGCAATTCTTTTTAGCAGGCAAGGAATGCACAGCGCTGATTTTCAGCTAAATCCTTGTGAGGCCACGGACATCAGCAATACGTCAAATAAAAAGAAAAACGTAAAACATAAAAGACTTATAGACAAGTGTAAAGATTTAATTATAATACTGACATTATACCTAATAACTTAAACTTACAGTACAAATAAATATAAATATATATATTTTACATTTTCTATAATACTGCCACATCAGCCACAAAGTTTTCAAGATCAATTTGTTTATTTAGCAAGAATTTTTTATATTTATATTTAAACGTATATTTGTTTTTGGAATTCTTTATGGGCAGTGGAATATTGTTCCAGCAACTAGTGGCTGTGTAATTAAAACTACCCCTGAATGCAGCGGTGTGGTGACGGGGGTAAGCTAATTGATTCCTGGAACTTCTAAGTCGATCTGTTACTCCATCATGCACCCAAATCTGTTTACTGTTGAGATACGACGGTTCACCTGTCTTAATTTCATTTGTAATAATTTATGTTGATTCAAGTACGGTGTAACGTGGCTGCGAGGGGGAATGTTAAAAGAGAAACGTGTACAGGCATTTTGTACACGCTGGACGAGACGTGCACTTTTAGATAATAAATGGGGACCATACACTATATCACCGTATGCCAATTTCGATAGAACTAGCGCTTCACTTAACTGGACTCGAATACAAAATTTTGAGGCAGTAAAAACAGTTGCGAACAGTCGACGTAATGTGTTTCTCAAAACGAAGATCGGGATCAAATATAAGCCCCAAGTTCCGTACTTCGTAAACCCGTTCTAGTAACTTGCCATCCAAACTCAGCCATTCCCTTTGAGAAGAGAGCTTAAGTATTTTACTCTTATTGTCGAATACCATACATTTACCATTTGATTTAGATGGATTTAATGTCAGAGAATTTCAGTTGGACCAGGTACTTATTCTATCAAGATCTTCGTTAATAAGGTTTATCGCAGTATGAAAGAAAGAAAGAAAGGAGAAAGAAAAACGTTTATTTCGCAATTGTGCCAAACATTACATTAGCTCACAGAGCCATGCATGCCTTTTTTTTTTTTT
>JACTOM010000254.1:0-10815 GCA_015832385.1 Elymnias hypermnestra
TTCTCCGTTCTCTCTTATTCTCCGACATATATATATAGTGGGCAAAAGTTGTATTTTGTGACGCTTTTAGCAAATGTCCATCAAGATGGTAGCAAATGAATTATATATTTTGTTAAACAAAAGTTTTATGTAAATATTTTTTTCATATCAAACTTAGGGTACGGGCGAATTGTGGAAAATATTGCTTCTATAATCTGGTATATAACTGAGATATGTTGAACGCTGTCATACTAGATTTTGCAATCAACGATTTCAAACTTTTCCTGTTAACTGAATCATTTTAAAGAATGTACACATAAATGCCAGTAGCATTCTAATGGTCGATAATGACAGTATATATAATTATCTGCATTCATTTATGACACTGTTTCTCTGCTAATAGATTATATTGAAAGGTTTTTATAATTACACTACTTTGTAAGTTATAATAAAATGTATATACTGTAACTGTATCGACCTCACTGATCAATACAATATAATTTTTTTTTCATATATATAAAAATATACATAAACCATCCTCTCGCATCTTGAATAGTTTAAAGGCATCGCTGGAGTATAATAAATACATATATTTGGCCATTTATGATCGTCCAGCTAGTTAGAACCCATTAATATGTTGTTTTCATAGTAATCCAAATCCTTTTAGAGCGTCAGAGGTAAAGAGCGGGTGAGATTTCATAAACTTTAATATTAAATGCATAAGGCATTAGAAATAGTAATTTCGGGGAACATTAATTATATGTTAAATAATATCCATAGGTTTTTTGTTATTAATAAAAATAATATAATATTATCTCACAGTCATCCGTGCGATGACTGTGAGATAAAATTATAATGTATGATAATAGCCATCAAAGAATGTCTATCAACAGACTTCTTTTCTATCACATATAAAAATAAGCAGTAAGTGAAGTAACCACTTACCACTGAAGGAATCCCCACCATAGGCACCCAGGTACCTTCTAATAATATAATATGAATAAGGAACCAGAGTGATCCAAAGACTGGCTCCACACCTGCCAGGGATAATGAACTCCGACCCGTGCTATGAGTTCCCCTCCCTGGATAGGGATTCCTGTTTATAGTGCGCCTGCGGTGTATGATCTTTCGATGGTTGTGTCATCGGGACTAGAACCCGGATATGTTTTGTCAATATGTAGAGACAAGTCTCTAAGGTATATTCAAACGAGGATCGAAATCCATATATTATGTTAGTTGAGATGAGACATTAGCCATGTTTGTAATGCGCAAAGCTCGATTTCGTTATAATGGGATATATAAATCATCAATGCATCTTGTCAGATCAATTACACGGATTAGGAGTATCTGGCAGGCGGACCACACCGCATATATTACACATGTTTTAAGTCCAGCGTTCGGTCCAGGCAACATTCGGTCATGGCTCTAGCACTACCGATTAACGATGACGACACTTATAGCGTCGGATCATCAATCAGTAACATTAGCACTACTCTAGAGTGCTAGGCGTCCAAAGTTATGCGAGGCTCACTGCCATAGCCGAGGCTACAGCGACCATTGTGTTACAGCGAACGAGGCTCGCTGTAACACAATGCCCACAGGCCTGAAACCCCGCCCTAACAACGCACAGCCTAGGGAAGCCCTTGAGCGAGGCTCGCTATAAAGATCATAATCAATACAGGCCTGAAACCCAAGACGAACCCAGTACGCGCCAAAGTAATATTCAGTACGATGTCTTACACTGCTTCGTGGAGTCACCCCCATAAAGTATCATTCAAGACACCATAATAAGCTGGAGTCGAACCCTAACCTCTCCTAGTGAAAGGTAGGATGCAACTCCAACTGTAGGCATGCCGAAGCACGCTTGTTCGAAATAGTCAAGATAAAATGTGTATCGCCCCAGTAGTATGTATGACATTTATTTTATTTATAATATTTAATTATAATTTAAATATTGTTATAACATTCAAATTCGGTCCCTCTATTCACTAGGCGCATAATTTTATACAATACTTGCAGTCATACATTCGCGACATCTTTGTGCCGCGTCGCGCCGCTCACCACCCCCTATATATGCGTGGAGGCTGTCGTGACGTTCGGCGCAGGTCAATACACGAACGCGCCCCGTCTATACATGAACCCGACTTGAATAATATCTTATTATTATTCGTTTATTTAATAGTTTTAAAATAATCATTTTATTTTTGACTAATAAATAATATATTTTTATAATTATTTTACGTATGTATGAAAGTATGAAAATCCATAAATATAATTATTTATGTACGGACGAGTCCGTTTCAATACGTTGGAAGTTTTAATGTGTATTATAAGCATCAAGTCGCTTTACAGGTTACTTTACTTTACAAAACCCAACAAAGGCCAAAAAATAATCGTTTCTAAGTTCCTCAAGCAAATACATTTTTTATAGCAATTGCAGGAACCATACGGTAACGCATAAAATGTAAACATACTAGTATTTATTATTAAATTTATACCTACATAAAACCAAAAATCTCATTCCAGTGGCCTACATTTTTGTTTTTAATCTTTATTTATAAACTTCATCTCGTCTAAAATGTCCAGCCTAATAAGTCCAATAAGAAAAACAAGCAATAATGTGTTGATGTACCATCAGTGAATACAAGAATTCTTACTAATAAAAGTGACTTTGGATATTGCCCCAACAAGCTGCTCTAATGCTGTTTGATAGGCTACACATTCCCTAGGATTATTTCCAAAAGAAGCAGTTTTTCTCAGAAATGCAGACTGCCTTGTTGGTCTAGTGGTTAGCATGTTCGCCTACAGTCAGGAGTAACTGGGTTCGAGGTCCGGGTCTCCGGCCAATTCAAAAATGGAGTTGTCTATTAAGATTTCCTCAATATTTGCCCGAAGTTGGGAAGTTGTCGGTGTGCTCCACCCCCGGGCGTCGGAGAACACATTAAGCCGTCGGTCCTGCGCCTGATCTCTCCCCGGTCGCGTCGGACTATGAGAGTGAAGGAATAGAGAGTGCGCTTTAGTACAGTGCTTGCCAATCCGCGGTAGAGCAGCGTGGTAGGTCTATGGTTTAAAAACCCTCTCTCATGTGAGAGAGTAGGGACGTTAATGGGTTGCTACTTACCTTACCTTAATGATATACAATGTATTACTTATTTGCAAAAGATAAGTCACAGTTATCTACACAGCTATGTTATACAATAGGATATTATTCCTTACTCAATTAAATACATTACGATGTATTTTTCAAGTAGATCAAAACTGCCACTTACAGTATGTCATTAAAATGGATATCTTAGAACATATCGAAAATTTAAAAAACGGCTGCCGGACATAACGTTTCTTCCCCGTTGGCAGCGGCCGGTGGTCGCGGATTGTGGCAAAGTTACATAAACAACAAATAAATGTCGCGGTGCTTTAAAACCCACTTTTTCGTGTATGCATACGTAGTTACGCAGATTAACTATAGTTCCTATATAAAATACGTCACTAGTCATTGTCCAGTATCATGTAAAGCCGGAAATCGACGCGTGCTGTTTCCAATGTCAACATTCGTCTGTAGACAGCCGCGGGCACACCTACAAGCAAGGTCTAAGAAATGTAACGAAGTCATCGAGGTCAAATAAACTTAACTATATCTTAATAGGCTCCTTTGTATAGTAATGCATCGCTTAAAGGTATTTTACTTATCTCATGATATCTATTAGTCTACTAAACTACCTCATTAGTCTAGTGGTTAGCATGTTCGACTACAGACATGAGGTCCTGGGCTTGAGTCCCGGGTTAGGTAAACTCAAAAATCGATAATGATTTTTCTATTAAGATTTTCTCAATATTTGTCCGAAGTTGGGAAGTTGGCGGTGTGATCCACCCCCGGGCCTCGGAGAGCAAGTTAAGCCGTCGGTCCTGCGCTTGATATCTCTTCGGTCGTGTGGGCTTCCCGTCACATCGGACCTTAAGAGTGAAGGAATAGACAGTGCACTTGTGTACGATGCCTGCCAATCCGCAGTGGAGCAGCGTGGTTGGCAGCATGCCAATATTGCAAAACATCGCTTACTTAGTAAGTAACAACCCATTAACGTTTCACTGCTGGGCACAGGCCTCCTCAGTCAACGTCTCACTGCTCGGCACAGGCCTCCTCACTCATAAGAGAGGGAATTATTAGGATACAGACCCACCACCCTCCACTCACTATTCCTTCACTCTTATGGTCCGATAGTCAGTTTTCTAGCATCTATAATCTTCTTTACACTGTGTGCAATAAAGAGTCAATAACTAATGATTATTCACTTAAATTTATCATTATATAATCCAATTAAAAATAAGTCATGTTGGCCAACTGAGTGAACACCAAGTGGGTTTAATCTCCAAAAAATCCCCTCTTCCAGAAGTTATGAGGCTGTTAGTTACTTAATCCGCTTAAAGGAGTTTTATCGTCTCGAGGCTTAGCAGTATAAAATAAACTATAAAAATATAAACGCGGTAACCTGACTTCTTGATTTGCTGTAGTGTACATTGATTTTAAATTATTTCTATTCTCTAAGAATGTGATAATTACTTTATCGATCAGCATATCTTTTTAATGTAATAAATTCAAAATATTGTCATTTAGCCTCTTTACTGGTTACTTTAGTGTTACCTATGTAGTCGTCGTCGTCGCTTCAACCGATGAACAACCACTGCTGGACATAGGTCTTACGAAATGATGCCCACAAGGCCTGACCTTGCGCCGCCTGGCTCCAGCGGCTACCGGCTACCCTCCTTATATCGTCGGTCCACCTTGTGGGGGGTCTTCCGGTGCGGGGTTGCCATTCCAGCACCTTCCCGTCCCAACGTCCATCGGTTCGTCGGACTATGTGCCCCGCTCATTGCCACTTCAGGTTCGCGATTCTTAGGGCTATGACGGTGACTTTGGTTCTGCTACGGATCTCCTCATTTCTGATTTGATCGTGTAGAGAAACTCCGAGCATAGCCCTCTCCACGTATGAAGTAGATTAATGACGATTAAAGAAACGAAAATCTCGTAACAAACAGTGAAAATGTAATTGAACTGTGAAGTTTTTACTCGTATATAGAATGTGATACTGGCAAAAAACCTTGTGTTTCGTAAATCGCATTGTACGAGTATGTGAGATCCTATCAGACCGGTCTGACCTAGCGGCTTATGTGCTTAGTTCAAATTTCGCAAGCGATAAAGTCGTTGCCTTAATACGTTGTGTTACCATTTTTTTCCACATTATGCAGTTAATACGACAATAGACAAGATACCGTACTAATATGTAAACAGAAATTAATAAAATTGGAAATCATTATCGTATTTTTTATCGATAAATTATAACAACGTAAAATAATCTTAATCCCAAACATGAAATCTGATATAAAGTCACAGTACCCTCAAAAAACTACGCCCTATTTTCCTGTACACTCGCTCAAAATGCACTGAATATTAATACAAATTTTATACACAAGACTTAACTGCCTCATTGGTCAAGTGGTTAGCATGTTCGACTACAGACATGAGGTCATGATATCCTGGGTTCGAATCCTAGGTCAGGCCAATTCAATAGATATTCAGTTTTCTATTAAGACTTTCTTAATACTTGGCCGAAGTTGGGAATTTGGTGGTGTGTTCCACCTCCGTGCCTCGGATAGCACGTTAACGTTGGGTCCTGCGCCTGATCACTTTCTGATCGTGTCGGATTCCCGTCTATCGGACCATAAGAGTGAAGGAGTAGAGAGTGCACTTGTGTACTATGCCTGCCAATCCGCAGTGGAGCAGCGTGGTGAGTCTATTCTCTAAAAATCCTGTCTCATAAGAGTGACGAAGCCGGTGAGTAGCAGTGGGACGCTAATGGGCTGCTACTTACTACTTTACACAAGACTTAAAAATAAGTTTACCAAAGAAGTTTAACTTCTGACATGAGTACTTCGTACGCACGCACTTTTCATTTATTTTTTTTTCATTCTCGGACACCCGGAACTCTTTGAAGTCTTACATGTGTTAGCAATGAATATTAATCAAAGCTAAATTCTGTAATGAATACAAAAATGGGAATGAGAATAATTTTTGGATATAATAATTGCATGTATTTTTTATTACTATTGGGCAAACTGTTGCGTTAGAAACTTGGCAATGACTCAAAGACTCAAACACTCATATATTTATATTCAAAGTAATCATTATCTCAGGGACTGTTGCAAAGACAATTCATAATTAAGACAATTGTTTCATGTAAGACATCTTTATTTCGTAACCTAAAATACTTATGTGGTGTATCAACAGGTAATTGTTATAATATGCATACATTCTCCTTTAAAGTAAAGTAGGGAAATAAATTCTTACCAGATTAATGAATTAACATTTAACAGCTCTCATTTACTATCAAGTGAGATCACAGTCAAATTTCAGGAAAATATATTCAAATGTATTTATACAAATATTTTCTGAACCTCTGTAATCTCAATTGTGGGGAACGGATGATACAGTCTAAAATGGCAACTTAACTTAGGCAATGCTGCGAAAACCACGAAGATTTCCAACACAAGATCTCTATAAGGGAACTGATTTACTTACTGTACGGAAATTATACATATAAAGGTGTGTAATCCAGTCTTTAAAACACAAATATTCACAGCATCACCAACTGTACAGGCACGAAGACATCCACAACCAATACATTGGACAATAAGTGCCTTTGCGACGCGTCATGTAGGGAACTACATGTCTCAACTGCTGTACAATAAAATAAATAAAGCAGAACATAATACAAAATTAAACAACCACACACTGAAAACAAAATCTTTCTTAATGTTCTGGACTATAACAGAAACATAATATAAGCCACATATGCAACAAAATACAAATACACACACGCACACATACATATAAACACACGCACACACACAAACATTTATATTGAATTCATATCTTATATTATGGATTAGTTTTAAATTAAGTTTTCATTTTCTATTATATAAGTACATTAGGTGTATAATAAATTATAAAATTGGGAAAACACTGACCCCTAAGTCACGAGCTTACCTAGTTTAGGTAAGCTTTAATTATATACCTTTCTTTTTTTATTCACAAATAAATAAAATAAGATAAAAAAAAGTAAGAAGTAATATTTGTAAATACCTCTTATGGTTTCTACACAGCATAGTACCGGAACACATTTTTTTTGTTTGGTGGCACGTTTTTGCTTACTAGCGAAAGCCGAAGCCATTTATCTTGAATTAAACAAATCAGAAAATACAATATTATACATTAATCCGCAAGGATGGCTGGTAGATAAAATTTTATAGCTTTAAACCTGCCTTTTACTCATTATGCAATAGACATTATTAAACAATAAATAAATATAAGCTGTTACTTGGCACCGCAATTAACACAAGCGCAAATGAAAAACCAAGTGCCTATAATTGTTAGTTTTATCTGTAATTACATCGATCACTAAAAATCCGGGTCTCGAGCAATTTGAAATTATATATGTTTAAAGTGAAGTACATATAGAGTCCACGGCCATGCACTCATTTTATTATCCCTTCACTTAAAATTATATTCCACTGGCATAAAGTATCTTAAAATATTGTAGCATGTATGTATAAGTTTATTAACTCGCCATACTAGATTGGGTAGTAGGTGCAAATCTTGCTTGGCAACCAATGTGGCAAAAACTAGTTCTAATAGAACCATTTGTAATCTACAAAAAGGTAATTACAAACCCATAAACTAGGCATAGGCCTCGTCCTTCTTAGAAGAGAGGGTTTTTAGAGCATAGACCCGCCACGCTGCTCCACCACGGATTGACAGGCATATTACACAAGTGCACTCTCTAGTCCTTCACTCTTAAAGTCCAATGGGATGGCAATCAAACACGGCCGTAATCTCAAAATTTTTTCTATTCTTTTTTTAAGGGGCCTTTGTATTTTTAATAATACACCCCAGCGCCATCCCAAACTATAAACTAACACACAAAATTTAACAATAAAATCAAATATAAATAAAATCACAAACAATAAAGACTAAAATTCTTTAAAAGAATCATTAACAAATTTATATAACTTAAAAGCCAAAATAATTCAAAGGTTTAGATTGACTTAAGACACTTAAGATTGAATTAAAAACACCAATATTTCTAATATATAAATTTAATTCGTTAATGTTTCTCTCAAAGTTTAATTCTGAACACATTTCATTAGCAAGTGTTCAATATCTTCAGTTACTCCAAAAACTGTACTATTAGGGGAAGAACACTTCTTCTTGAGATATTTGCGATGTCAAATTAATATTTCACTAAATGTATGTGAACGTAACAAAATTTCACATTCTTTGTATCTGCACAAGAAAATAATTTTAAAACGTTTGCTTTTTTGGAATAACATCCGAAGCTGATCGTTTATGTAATGGGATTTTGATAAGCTGGGGTTATAGGGAAGATTTTCTTTTAAATTCCAACCTTAATTGGCAATTTGACCCAGAGATTAGTTACCTGCATCGGAGATATAATATTCATAGGTATTTCTGTCGGTCTTGCTAGCATACTGGTACGAATATTTGCTTCGTTAGCAGTAACAGTCCCGAGTTGGATTTTCGGTAGAGTAAATTTAGTGAATTGTTTTCTAATTCCATATTAGGTTTCTTATAACCTATACACAAAGAATGTATGCCATAAAGATATGTAAATACATATTCGACATTGATCGATTATAGGGAATAACTTATTTTACAATGTGATATAGAGATTAATGTACTTTTTCAAATAAAACTTCTTCAGGCACCTTTGATTTGGGTGAATTAAGCTGGTGAATGTGTGACGAGAGCGGTACGAAAAATCGCAGGCGAAGCGAATGAAAGTTGAGACGGAGATATAAATTAGTGGAGATATGAAGAGAGAGAATTACGTTTTACTTCAGTCGTGTGGTTTAAAGCACACTATTTTGACTGCAGAAGTCTCGCTTGCGATTCCCGGCAGAGTAAAGTAGCTAAAGTTATAGGCAATAACGATTGCAATGAAAACCCCCAGGTAATGTAATTCAATGATTGTACGATTGGCCCATTACTGACTATATATACTAAAAAACCTAACAGGTCCTGATAATTATCAAGACTGAAGTGAAATTAACCGTTACATTAGTACACAGTTCCATGTAAAGATGCAATTGACATCCTAGTTGGGACGATTATTTAATATTATTATTATATATATACATATAAATATTCACTAACCCAGCAAATGTTCTTTTATCATATGATAACGATTATCGCTATTGTTTTAGAGTTGTTTGTATTTTATAATTCCCTTAAAAAATAGGCAAAAAAAATTTGTCCAAAAAATTTAGAAAAAATAAATTAGGAGTGGATCACCATTGACATTTAGAGGGGTGAAAAATAGTTGTTGTCCGATTCATTTGTTGTCCGATAAATAGTTGTTGTCCGATTCAGTTGACATGCACGCTAAGATTCACGAAAATCAGTCAAGCCGTTTCGGAGGAGTTCAACTACAAACACCGTGACACGAGAATTTTATATATTAGATATTCTCCATATTTATTACAAATTTACTTTACTCACTTTCTTGTTATTTGGATTTATTTTCATGTATTCATTTCCATTTTGTTATTTTTAATATTACACATATTTTAATTCAATAGAATTCAATAGTGGTGTATACACTTGTAATATCGAGACACATCGTATGGATCTGTGTTGTGTATTTATGACAGTGTTAAGTGACAAGTTGATGGTGTTTCTGTGTCTAAATTAATAAATGGGCATATAAATGCAAGATCTGCGTGCAAAAAAGTGCAATGATGTGATCAATTAAAATCCGTAATTCAACAATAACATTAAAAAAAAATATGATAGTCACTATTTGGAAGTATCCGTGACCGAAACGCATGGAAGGCCTAAAACAATTGAAAGACAATACGAATCTATGATGTACAAATACACCTAAGGCCTTCCTTTGTGGATTGTAATGATGCTTTTCTAGTAATAACAATTTATAAATATGTTTTACTACGGTTTCTATCAGTGGTATTACTATATCATCTGGCGCCAGGGCAAAATCTTTTGATTGGGTCCGTAGTAAATCTTTTGATAGGGTCCTACCGCAAAAATCATCACGTACCTATTTTATTTTAATAGTACCACTTAAGTAGTTACCCAACATTAAAAACAGTTTTAATTTCCAGGGTTTATACAGACTGCCTCATTGGTCTAGTGGTTAGCATGTTCGACTACAGATATGAGGTCCTGGGTTCGAGTCCCGGGTAGGGTCAATCCAAAAATGGATATTGAGTTTTCTATTAACATTTTCTCAATATTTGCCCGAAGTCGGGAAGTTGGCGGTGTGATCCACCCCCGGGCTTCGGAGAGCACGTTAAGTCGTCGGTCCTGCGCCCGATCTCTCTCCCTGGGTGTGTCGAATTACCATCACATCGGACGATGAGAGTGAAGGAATAGAGAGTGCACTTGTGTACTATGCCTGTCAATCCGCAGTGGAGCAGCGTGGTGGGTATATGCTCTAAAAACCCTCTCTCATATGAGTGAGGAGGCCTGTGCCCAGCAGTGGCACGTTAATGGTCTATTACTTATTTTACTTACTTATACATTTACATGAATTCGCATTCACCTATATACGTCCTACTGCTGGACAGAGACCTACTTTCTTAAGCGAGAGGGAATGAGCTATATGTAGTCCCCACGTATGCCAACATCAAGAGACTTAACGTTCATCTTCCACCCGCAAGCCTTTCGATGAATAAGATCACTCACTGATGCATCAGCGATTCCCCACGTTCCATTAAGATCGCAAACTATGTGGATGACACACC
>JACTOM010000016.1:11480-186382 GCA_015832385.1 Elymnias hypermnestra
GTTGGTTTTGTATCTCAATGGAGGTAAGGTGACGATTTCTCAAGCTGGTCGTCACGATGAATCGATCCTACCTTTCAGTTGTGACCCGAGATCGTGGCCTTCCTTGGCGACGAACAAAGCCGCCAGTCTCTAGGTACCGCGAATAAACATTTCGGACCGCAGATCGACTTAAAGTAAGTTGAACACTCACATTTCGCTGGCTGTGTCCCGCCTGGATAAGTGCCACAGCTTGGGCGGCGGCTTCAGGTGAAGTATCCATTGATTATTGATAGAACTTTACGGTAAGAATAAGTAATGTTTGTTGCAAAACCAATGAGAAAAATCACACTTTCAAGAAAAAATCCGAGTAAACCAATAAAATCAAGTTTTTATTAGTATTCGATTGGTTGTTAACAACGAACGGGCTCCAAATTGTCTTTTGTTACTTTAAATTCTGTGTTCGAAATTCAAAAAAAGACTATTGAATGAAATTATGAATGTGCCAGGTTCAAAACTGCATAAAAACTTTTTGCTCGACCTAATATAAAATTTTAGCTAGGACCAAACGAAGCTGAAAATGCAAGGTGGGCCAATAGATGTGTCCAGATGTATATATTTTAAAACAACTTTCATTTAATCTTAAACAGTCAAAGTAAACGAGGCTCATTGTCTATGTGTATATCATTCAGACCAAACAAAATAATGATGTTAATACTACAAAAAATACCGCGTTAATTTTGCGAAAAAATTATATCATAAACATCGTTGCTTTTACTCTGAGTGTAAGCAATTTAATGAATCATAAAAGGTTTCTGACATTTATATTTTATAGGCAACTGCTTCCCAGGCCAACATAATTTTGATTGAAGTAAATTTTACAAACATTAATCAACTTAATTATAATTCTAATCATGTCAATGTTTATTTCTTAGAAGGAATGATTTTTAGAGTCGACACATTTTACTGGGCTTTTAAATATTTACTGTATCATATTATTTATTTATTTTTACACTTTATTGCAGCTTAAGAGTAATATATCATTATAATAAACTTAACTAAATAGCGAAAGAGGTGGTGGTGGAGGGAGTACAACAGGTGGACTTATCGCTTAATAGCGATTTCTTCCAGACAACCATCCAAATATAATGTTCTCCTTACCTTTACTTGTTTAAATTATATATATTATATTGTTTATTAAGTAACCTTTGTATATAAAATTTTGCAAAATTAGAATAATCGAAAACACTGCGTTATTGTCACCGGGAATATAATATACTTTTTGTTCACTTTTGACCGATTTAGCGAGTATATATAATATTTTTGCTCAAACGAACATATTGACAATGGCATATTTATTTATGATTTGTATCATTTGATGATACAAATGGTCCTGGTCTCAGCGAATACAGTTTTCCGTATGTTATTAAAAAGAAAACATGAAGAATAATATTATATCTAGTTACTGTAGAAAAAAGTTGCTCTCCTTTAAGCCCAATGCTTCCGATATACGATACTCTGTGTGGGAGTCATCTAATTATGCTAAATGTAAACAATACTTTTGTTTATTTAGACATGTTTACTTATAAAATTAGAGTACGAATGATTGCTTCAGAGAACTTTACGAGACAGAATTCGGTAAGTTTCTAGAGTTATTTGACAAAAAAGAAGAATGATGATTAATTAAATATTACCATATTTCTGTTATTAATTACACACATGCAAAAATAATTTGAAGATTGTTATAGACCACCTAAATCTGAACGAAATTAATTCCATATTCCATATTCACTAATTACAAAATAATTTTTGATCAACTTGAAATTTAACAAAGTAGACGGTCTCTAAGTACAGATTTTCCCAATTCTCACGAAATAAATAACAACGCCAGTGACACTGAAATGAACAACTACATTATAAAGAATTATATATTTTATCGATTATACAATCAATGAAGGTTACATGTTATCAGGCATTCAACGTAAGGAGGAAAACCAAACACGGAGAGGGAATTCACCTAACCAAAATAGTTAACGATCGAATAAATATCAATACTGTTTGACAGTTATAAATACAAATACCGAAATTTGATTATTTTTACTTTGAATACGGTTTTGTAATATTTCTTTAGAACTCTATTGGAAAAGAAGAATTTCTATACTTGGGATCTAAATTTACAAAAGATGGAAAATGTGAAGGTGATATTGAAACGAGAGTTAATGCAAGGAATATGGTAAATGGTGCCCTGCGCGCCTTTATGAATAGCCAGATGGTGTCTCAGAGGGCTAGACTGGCTGTGCATGCAGAAGTGTTGGTGCCAACACTTATGTATGGTAGTGAAAGTTGGGTATGACAGAAGAATCACAAAAGAAAAATAAATGCGGTAAAGATGAGAACGTTGAAAAATATGAGTGGAGTAAAACTGAGTGACAGAGTAAGAAATGGAAGAGAACTTTGGGGTATAAAAGAAGATGTAGTGACTAAAATTGAGAAAGGTATGCTTAGATGGTTTGGGCATGTAGAGAGAATGAGTGAAAGGATACTGACAAAAAGGATTTATGAGTCAAGAGTGAATGCGAAAGTTGGAAGGGGAAGACCAAGGCGAACGTTCCTGGACCAAATCCAGGACATTTTAAATAACGGCCAGGTCAAGAGTACTCTAAACCGACGAACTCGTATGAAAGGTTTAAAGAAAATGAAAGAAGCGAAGGACATATGCAAGGATCGTGGCAATTGGAAGGAAGTTGTCTCTGCCTACCCCTATGGGAATAAGGCGTGATACTATGTATGTATGTATGTATGTATGTATGTATGTATGTATGTATGTATGTATGTATGTATGTCTATTGGAAAAGCTAGCTAGGATTGCTATAGATAACTATGTACAATATTATCTAGTATTTTTATGATACACAGGTAACCGTATAACTGTGTTCTCACCTGATGGTTAATGGTGATACTATCTAAGATTGAAACACGCTAACCTGGTGTAAAGTAATTTATCTCTTATAGTTTCTACACAGCATCCTACAGTGATGTGGATTGGTAACTAATCACGGCCTATACCTTCAGCTAGTCCAGAATCAGATACAATGAAAATACAATTTTCTCAATTTTCCCTGGACGATCGATTTCCTCTCTAGGGAAGCAAATGCTGGTAAATTTGCACTAGTGAGGCTGTAAAAAGATTTTTTTTTTTGTGTTATAGTATTTCATGATTTAATTCTCACTATGTCATTATAAACTAATTTTTCTTTTTATCTATCTATTAGGGTATCAGGGCGTAATTATCTTGGCAATATCTCACTTGATGGAAAGTGATGGTACAGTCTAAGATGTACTTTAATGTTATAGATGGATTTTAGACAACGTTGGAACGGAACGCAAACTCCTTGCTTGATGGCACGTCTTTTGTTGGTCAGGTGGTAACCAGCCATGTCCGAAACCTTAGAGCAGACAAAATGAAATATTAATAGCATCATCTTAATCTACTCTTTATTGTGTTAATTGTGTATTATAATAACTTGTATGTGCAATACTATTTTTTCAATTGAGCATAATGTGATACATACATATATAGAATCACGCCTCATTTACAAAGGGGTAGGCAGAGACCACATCCTTCTATCTACCACGATCCTTGCCAACCACTCATACTTCTCAATGCTCTCATCTCTACCGCATTTATTTTACTTATGTGATTCTTCTGCCATACCTAACTTTCACTACAATACATAAGTGTTGGCACCAAAACTCCTGCATGCACAGCCATTCTGGCCCTTTGAGACACCATCTGGCTATTCGTAAAGGCGTGTAGAGCACGATTTGATAATAATAATGTTATTACGCGAGAAAATCAATCTATTGACTTTTTTAGCTTTGTGAACCAAAATGAAACTTTAGTTGTAGTTTAAATGTCCCACTGGTGAGCTCAGACGTTCTGGAGTTTTCACCATTATGTTATTTTACAATAACCATTATGTTACGATAAAACTTGTTCTAATTCTGAGTATAAAAGTTATCATTTTCATTGCCTTATTTGGAGATGGTGGAATAATTTGATTCCTACGTTTGTATGTGCAAAGAAATTGGAGAGCACCAAAAATCGTTTAGAGAGTCCTTTTTAGTAAATCTGTTTTAATTTTGCCACAATTAAGGTATTACGTACAAAACCGTATTTCTGATCCAATCAATATCACCACCTGTTTTAGTTAATCTGATTAAAATGGTCCTGTTAATATTGGATGCTAATAACAATTTTAATAAAATTTTTCAATCTTTGTTATACTTTAAAGAGGCTTTATTAAGTAAGTAAGTAAGTAGCAGCCCATTAACGTCTCACTGCTGGGCACAGGCCTCCTCACTCCGAGGAGCAAGGGTTTTTAGAGCATAGACCCACCACGCTGTTCCACTGCGGATTGGCAGGCATAGTACACAAGTGCACTCTCTATTCCTTCACTCAGATAGTCCGAATTCGACACGGCCGGAACGAGATCAGCCGCAGGCTTAACGTGCTTTCCGAGGCACGGCTTATTAGGCTAAAAAGGCTTTATTACTTAGTGTTAACTTACGAAATAATCTATTATACTTGTGAAGAGTAACATAATAAAACAATGAAAAAATAATAACCTAAAAAATCTATGGACAAAATATCCTCTTTGTCGATGTGATAACTGCAAATAGACAAATACAAAGTCGGAACAAGTTTACTGTCTCTAAAAATAACTAAATTATTTTTAGCTGCATACGCTTCTGTACTATAGAAATGTTATTGCAGAATATCGTCACGAGACAGTTGAAACTATCCCTTTTTGTTTCCCAAGGGAAATCAGTCCGATTGTATAAGAGGGAAATCAAGAATAAAATGACACTTTCGTATAGTAAATCATTTTAATTGTACATAAGGCTTTTATTCAGAAATACTGTAAACTATATTTAGTCCATGAACCACACATTGTTCCGACCTAGGCTGCATGAGGGCTAATTTTCAGCTCGTACAAACTCCGAAAAAATAACTAACAAAGAATTCTTTCTTATATAACAAGAGGCAAAGTGTTTTTGGAAAGACATCTAAAATTTGGATGAGGAGCGTAACATCGTGATGTAGCATTCCTCGTCTATCTCAGACTAATATCTCTATCTCAGACGGTCTTTTAGCAGACATTTAAGTTGAAGTCTTCTAAGTATTAAAAAATCCAAACTTTTACCCATCATGATTGATAATTATAACCATTAAACTGCAGTTTTAGCTATATAAAGTATTTTTGAGGTTATTAAGGTTTAGTTATGGGTTTATCAAGGTTTCATTATATTTTGACGGCCCCGCTGGCGCAGTGGTGCGATTATCCGCAGAGTTCCCGGGTTTGATCTCCGGTAGGACAAATTTAGAAAATTGTATTTTCTAATTTATCTGAGTCTGGTCTGGAGTGAGGCTTCGCCTGTGGCTAGTTACCACCCTACCAGCAAAGACATACCGCCAAACAAAGAGATTTGTGTTCCGGTGCCATGCTGTGCAGAAACCTTAGGGGTATACCTTACCAGATTAGCGCGCTTCTAATTTAGATAGTATAATCAATTACCATCAGGTAAGATCATAGTCAAACGCCAAACTGTCAGCAATAAAAAAATTTAAAAGTATCATAGAAACTTTCTTTTTTATATTGTATCTTTTAACAGTATAAAATGGTAGTGCGGTAACCTAGTAAGAATTATTTACCACTTGTGGTTTCTACATATTGTCCTACCAGAATGCAGTTGTTTGACAACAAACAAATTAGAAAATGCTAATTTGCTCTCCAGGAAACGAACCCAGAAGCTCAGCAAGCAAAGCAATTCGCACATTATGCCAGCGAGGCCATAAAACTGCGAATGTAGACAAATGTAAACAGTTAATTATACGTGACTACAGATTTTTTTCTATATTTAATAAGATAAACGTTACATTCAATCACTAACTTACGCGAAATGTAAGATAAACTAAGTGAACTCTGCAGGGGAATCCTTGTAGGGGCCTTTCTTATATTTATTGACTTCTCGAAAGTAATTAATTATTAATCTAGTGTAGTGAATATAATCCACGTATTTTCTAGTGCCTTCTAGCTCACTAGGTTTGAAGTATTGATGAATCTACCACTGATGTTATATTTTTGTGTTTACTGTGTGAATTGGTGTCTATTTCTGTTATAATTTAGTCAAAATCTGCACCTGAACATTATGTTTTTCTAATAATATAAATGTACGTGATATTACTAAGCAATAAACTATTGAAATTCTACCTTTGGAAATAGCCCTCCACATTCGTAGGAGAGTGATTAGAACGTTACTCCAATACGAATTAGCAAGCCATTCATAACTTACAACAATTCCAAGGATAATCAAATTTCTTTATGATATTTGTCTTCAATGAAAAACTAGCGATTTTTTAAAGAAAATATAAAGGCACCTGTTCATTATTCGATTCCGCGACTCTCTGGTTAGGAACCTGGTTTTCTAACCCCAGGATTTCGAACCCTGGAGCCCAGTTACGACAAATAAAAATTATTAATGAAATTTCGAATCAAAAACTCATTTTAATCATTCTTATGTCGCAACAATATTTTGGTAGTATTACTACCAAACTACTACCTAATATTTTGGTACTATTACGAAAGTTTTTTATACAATTTTGTTATTTTTGTTTATTAAAGTGAAAGATTTTGGTCATTGCCACAAATTTTTGAAGTTGAACTTCTTTAAGCGCATGAGCGTGAAATTTTTACAGTCGAAACGCATTATTAGCGTCACGAAGAGGTGCAGCGTTATTTATGCTAATTCGTTTTAAGGTTGGGTAGTCTTAATATTTACTAATAACTAAAATAAATTTTAAATTAAAAAAAAAACAAAGTTTAATTAATAATTAAATCGTAAAATTGTCAAAAAAACACGTGGCATTTTCATTAAATTATAGAGATTTCAATAAATTGTATGTAATATTTTTCGACACTTAATATTTTAATGATAATTAAATTCTTATCTTCTTCCTTTTACCCTACTAAATAAATCTAAATCTGAAGTTTTAGTTTTGTATAAATATAGACAAGACTTAAAAATTAGTTTGCCAAAGAAGTTTCACTATTGACATGTGTACTTTCTCACGCTTACAAGACTTTTAATTTTTTTTTCGACCATGCACCTTTATCAGACAGTCTTTGCTATACCTATAGCAAAGACTGTCTGATAAAGATCAACCGATAAAACCGCCTCTTGTACTCTGGCCATTTATTAGTAAGTAACAAATATTTGTTTCTCCTTTTAATGTCTTATGTGGTGTAATAAATAAATGAAATAAATTATCACATTACAACGGGACGCATAATGGGGTAAAGTGTAAGGTGCTCCGCAGAGTAGCCAAGTATAATATGGAGGCGTCCCTGGTTTGCATCAGCAGTTTTACGTGCATTGTGGTTTCATAAACCACACTGATTTTATTCTCGTTATTGTTCGTCCAATACTAAAAGAATACACAAAATATTTTATATTTTGTACAAAGTCGGACTTATCGGAACAAGAGGCGTGTTCGTTGCCAAAATATAAATAAGAGTTATACTTGTATTGTTCAATAACAGGAAAATATTTCTATTTACCAGTATATAACGTGAAAACGTATTAAATAAAAGCGCGGGAAAACCTACCACCCTCTCAGTGCGCGTACGCATCTCGATAGAGTTACTTGACTCACGCGGGAAAAGGGATTCACGTTGCGTTCATGTTAGGAATTTACAAATAAACTTAATTTTTTTTAATAAATTTAACACAAATAAATCAAAACTCAATAAATTATAAATTCAAATATACATTAAGACTATTTATAAAATGGTGAATAAAATGTATAAAGTTACCTCTGAAAAGATAGAAAAACACGGTAGCAAGCATAATCAAGTGTTAATGTCCATTGTCAGTAAGTATCCTGCATTGTATAATTTAAGCCAAATATTTCTTAATTCCTGAACATATATATTAGTTCATTCTTACTGTAAAAACTCGGAAAAGTGGAATCTTTTTCACTTGTATTCAAAAACAATTTATTGAAAGTTGAGTTTGAAGTGAGTTTTTAAGAAAATTTCGTTTTAACTTGGCTGAATTGGCTGACAAACTCCGAGTAACGATGATTTATTAAAAGATATTGCTCTTCTATTTTTAATCGACTTTTATTAAATGTTAATACCGATTTTTGTTTTAAATAAAATCAATTATCTTTACACTCGCAAGTTAGATTTGTTAGATAATTAAAAATGACATTTTGAATTGATTATAAAGTATATATTGAATTACAAAGTAATAACTTGTGTATTGTGGCATAATTGTTGTAATTTATGTAAAAGAAAGGTCACTCTGCTAATGTTTTCTGTCTTAATATCGTAGTTGAACTACGGGTGATAAAGAAGGTAAAAGTAATAACTTTTATCACAGATCTCGTAAACAATATATAATAGGTATGAATAACAAAGAAAATACTAACAATCAAAGTTTTTGTTACTTATTACTTAAAACTTTTCTTTACAGTGTTCAAATTCTAAAAAGAAAATTTTCCAAATGTTTATATTTTGTATTAATATTACCTTATATTACTTAAACTATTCTGAAATTTTTCTTCTGAAGATGTGTATAAGAAACCAATTTTTAATCATCATTAAAGAGATATTAAGCCTATGGCTTATAAACATAATGCTCCGACGTATTTACGCTTCTATTGGTTGCTTAACAAATAATTTGGACGGACATTTCGAAGGAAAATCGCCGAAGCTTAAATTCATTTTTTCTTCACGATAACCGTAAATTTGCTCCTTGCGCGTCACGAAATAAATCCGTTCTTAATCTTGGTATAATGGGTTTTTCAAGAGTCCTCTATTCAGAATAAAATAAAAATCTTTTAAGGTCTCTTTGTCCATATAAAGGTGCGTAACAAAATAACAACACCGGAAGGTCTTAGACTATTTATATTTTAGCGCTATGTAAGATGTTTCTTTGAAAATATTATATAATATTGGATCACAGTCATGGTGATAAGAAAGTGAGCCATCATAGTGTACTTGTGAGACGTGAGGGATATTGTTCAGAAAAGACGTTGTTCGAATCCTGGACAGGCTCAACCTAGTTTATATTATAAAAGTTACGTTACACATCCTAAGAAACAAATACAGAGCAGTAAAAATAATGTCAGTTCACGGCGTATACATATTGGAAAACTTGTACGTCCATAAAAATATTGACTCTTTTACGAAAAAAAGAGAATGTACCTCATATAACTTAAGAAATAAAAACAAAATAGCTGTACATTCTAGTAGGCTATTTAAATTGACAAGTCATTAAAGGGTAACTGTAAACGTTTCTATAACAAGCTCCCAGAAAATGTTACAATGATGTGTCTTGATAAATTTATATCTTTTATTAAAAGAAAACTAATTGAAGAACCATGCTATAATTTGAAGGACTACTTAGAAGACACAAAGGCGTGGGAGTTAATCAATTGCTCTTATCGATATAAAATAAATTAAAAATACATATCGTAGTGATGACAAAAAACAAAAAAGTACACCCGACTGAGTTTGCTGTGGGCTCTTCTCAGATCAGGGCGCGAAGGAACCTTCGTAAATTTAGATTGTAAATTGTTCTTTAATGTCATCATTCGTACATTGAAATAATATATGAAGAAAACTATATTTGACGATTCAAAAGTGGTGTAATGTCCTACTTGCATAAAGATATTTTGAGTTTTAAGCTTATTGTTACGAAACTTTCATATCTCGGGAGTAATTATGGGAAATATGAAGCCTGCCAACGGTCAAGGTCAACAAAGGTCTATAATATGAGTACTATAAGTGACGAGCCTTATGCGTATTAATAGGACTACTACTTAGTACTACTAAGTCGCTACTTACCTTCCTTTTAAATATTGTAAAACGTCCAAAGCATTGTAGTGTTACGAAAAAACTTAATATTGCTATCCATATTTACAGTTCCATTTACAGTTTATCTTAGCTGCAGTCATGAATAATTCTTTTAGGAATTCTTATGTGTAAGAAGCATGTTATTTCTATAACTACTACTCTCATATCGGTCTATCCATTTCAGAGCTTATCGGTAACAAACAGACTTCCTATGAGTCTATTCGAAATCAATTTTTATAAATTAAAATGTAAAAATTAAGGTAAATAAACCGCTTTCCTGTTAATCTATACAAAAAAATGTTGTTTTGGTTAAAAAGTACGTAGAATATGTTTTCTTCGATAAATGTTTCATCAAAGTACATATATATCATTAAAAAATGTTCTCATCTGTATAGCACTAGTTAATTTATTGCTCATGAATTTATTTGTCGTGAAAACTATTAACTACCTAGTAACTTAATATCACAGGAAAACCAGATTAGTAATAAAAATATTTTGTGAAAACGTGTAAAGTTATGTAACAATAGAAGAAATATATAATTTAACCTTGTTATCGCAATGACGCCAATTCATTTCGCTAGCAATGCCAGGTTCTTTACCTGAGGAAGGGGAAAACAACTACTTTTCCACTGAATTATCTGTATAAAGCCAGAATTGGCAGGAGGCTTCAAACGCTGCTTATTATCACTTTATTAACGAGAACGTTTTTTTTTATTTTTATTGCTGACAGTTTAGCGCTTGACTTTGATCTCATCTGATGGTAAGTGATGATACAGTCTAAGATGGAAGCGCATTAATCTGGGTAAGAGGCGATATACCCTTTACGGTATCTTCACAGCAACGTACCGGAACACAAATCTCTTTGTTTTGGCAGTACGTCTTTGCTGGTAGGGTGGAAACTAGTCGCGGTCGAAGCCTCCCACCATACCATACTCAGACAAATTAGAAATAAAAAAATTTTAAGTTCGAGGCCTTTCTCGCTTCGATCGATCCCGGGGCCAATCTTAAACTTTAATTTTTGAGACTTGGAGGGAGTGAAAAGGAAGATATGTTAGGAATTTAATGAATTTAATTGTCATTAAAATATTAAATGTCGAAAATTAATGAAGATTATTTATAGAAATCTCGAATGACGAATTGTAAATAAAATGCCTCGTGTTTTTGTCGATATTAAAAATTAATAATTAAATTTTGTTTTTAATTTAAAATTTAGAAAAGAGAATTTTTATCTTATGAAAAATAGTTTATTAAATTATTCAATGACGAGTGGCTAATTAAAATGCTACATGTTATTTGTAAGTATTAAAACTACCTACCTAAACATCAAACGAATTTGCATAAAAACGCTAATATATTAAATATTAATATTACCATTAGCGCGTTACCATCTTTGATTGTATCTCCTTTGACCGTCAAATAAGATCGCTGTCAAACGAATTTCTTCTGCGATTCTCTATTTTTTTTTTTTGGTTACGCTATATAGGCGCTGACCAGGTAAAAGTTAAATTACCTTTTACCAAAGTAATTCTTTGCCATCTTATATATTGTACAGTCATCAACTATCATTAAAATGCTAACCACACACTTAATCGAAAACATTGTGACTGTCTTTCTAACTTCACTAACATATCTCTTTCTCAACTTCGCCCGAACACACTTTTCGTTACGCTCGCGTCATGCTTTCACCAGCTTACTCCCCAGGTCAAGCGTGCGTAAAGAAATTTTATCTTGAAATTTGGTTTGGACATAAAATGAGGCAATAGACGTGATAATTTCATTAAAGCGAGGTTAATAATATGAAATACAGATGTATTTATTTCTATACTCATTAAATAATAACATTTACGATGTATATAATTATACAATAGCCGAAAAAATTCAAGGATCACAAAAAAATATTTAAAATTTTAAACGATTTTTAAATGGCTCTGTATCTTCTATAAAAATGGTCGCATTGAAATAATAAATAAAAAGCAATTTGAAGGTCGAAGCTTCTAAGTTTAGGATATTGTAATTTTCAATCGAATGAAAAGGCTTGATGGATCGCATAGAAACTTTGTAGGGATTTTAGGCATAAAATGATCTTAAAAAGGCACGGATTACTCATTTTTCCAATATACTCAATGTAGTAATGTGAATTTCTAGGAGACACCAAAAAGACCTATTTTTGATGATTTTTCAAAGTCGCGTTAAGGATATAATCTTATCTTATTCTTAAAATCCGTTTTGAGACCTTGTAAAACATTTATTCCTGATTAAGAAATCCATCGTTAATTTTCTGTGCGACCAATGGTTTTGGAAGTATACTTGATCAAAGGGAAAAGTATCCATTTTCATTCAAAGTCCGATAACTCAGCGAAAAAGGATCGTATCGTGACCAAAAAAACCAAATTGAAGCCAAATAGTCACCTACCCAATCCATTTAAATAAATAAAAATTAGTGGTTAAATTAAAAAAAAATCAAGTCCGTTTAACAAAAATAAGATCGAAATTTACGAAATTGTTTTTCTCATCATATTCATAACGATTGCGCGATACGTATACGTATAATACGTGTTAAAATTAGAAACTGTTAGCTTCAAATTGCTATTTATTTTACTCCGATACGACCATTAAAAAAAACTGCCATTTGAAAACTCGTTAAAAATTTAGGTATAATTTTGATCCTTTAATTTTATCCACTACTATAATTGAGTATTGTCAATAAGGGTATATTAAAACATCAATTATTCAATTCAGTCTCTTTCAATAACCAGAAAATGTAAAGCGCCTAAAGAAGTTTTCACTTCTAAAACATAGTAGTGCTACAATATGTTATTAAAACCTTATTCGTCATTATAGATGTTATCAAGCAACTCATCAAAGTTTATTCAACAAACAATCAACCTTTGGTATCTTAATATTATCTATATTATTATGAATGTACTCCGACCATATTACGACGAGATTCCATTCCTACGAAATATTCATTTTCTATACATCTATACTATACTATATAAAAAGAGGAAACATTTGAATTTTTGTATTTATGTAATATGTAAAAAGGTTTGTAATGTTTTCACACAAAAACTACTGGATCGAATTCAACAATTTTTTCAACAATAGAAAGCTGCATTTTCATTGATCAACATAGGCTCTATTACTTAAAAATAAAATAGGGATACCTAATAAAAATGCATTAATGTAACCCAAGGTGTGAAAAAATTAGTCACAAAAATCTGTCATCGCATGCGCTGCGGAAACTATTGATGATAGAACAACAAAATGTGTTATAATATTATAGAACGTATTAATATCAATAAAAAAGTCCAGAATACCATATGTCCAACTAATGTAATTATGTCACTATAACCACTTTTTACATTTTAAATGTTAACATAAGTGCCGACTTTAATCAAACTATATTACATACCTCTGTATTAATCCTAATCATGTTAAATGATATTTTATTAAAGACCGTTTCAATACCAGTAAAATATTATTTAAATAATTAAAATCGGATATCCCATTCAAAAGATATAAAAATGTGAAAGGGTGTAATGAAATTAAAGTGGAATAAATCTTTTATGTTAACAAAAATAAATCTTTAGTCCGATTTAATAGACTTTTCATTGCCACGAGATCGGTATATACGCGGGTGAAACTGCGAGGCATTGCTACTATAGCAATATTGTACTGTATGCAATTTATTTACGTTTTATGATTTATTGGCATTTAGGCAAATTGTCAGCCAAGGTAGGTGTTCCCCGCGTGTCCACTTGGCAGCTCCCGCGTCTCTCCCACCTATAGCTATATATGTAGATGCATCGGCTGACACCGACTCCAAATATAAGAATACGAAGAACACTATAAAAGAATACGCAATTATTTCTTACTTTTATTTTTAAGAGCATATTAATATATTTGTAAGATTATTTTGAACGTGTTTCTTGTTTTGTTAAAATTTCTATTTATTTTTTGATTTTTAGTGAATCTGAAGTAAACTAACAAATTCGTCTCAATATGTGTACACCTAAAAACGTGTGCAGCATCAAACGTAAGCTCATTGCCATTTGATTACAGACACTTATATTTTCTGCCATACTTACCGCACCCAAACTGTAAGCCGTGGAGGAGATCCATTGATCTTCATATTTAACTGCGACTAGCACTTGACCATACCGAAGTTACGGTAGGTAACTCAAATATCTGGATAGCCTATAGAAGATTCTGCCGAGTATCGTTAATGTGCTCCTAAGAATTGAAGAGTTTGTCATGGATTCCATCATCAGAACCTAACCATACTATCACAAAACAACCCTTGAAGTATATATCCTTTCCAATAAAAAAGAATCATCGAAATCGGTTGGCGTGATCTTGAGTTATTCGTCCATTTGTCGCGCACGTGCCTAATGCAAATTTAAGACTTATCCGGTATTGTCATGGATGTCAACATCAGAACTGGATTTTAAAAAATGACAAGCACCATCTTTCATTTAAAAAAAAATCATCAAGATTGGTCCCACCAGTCGGGAGATATGAGGTAAAAAACATAAAAAAAAAATACAGACGAATTGATAACCTTCTCCTTTTTTGAAGTCGGTTAAAAATATAAATTGACATACCTACTTTAATATTATATTTTAAATATGGCTTATTTAAATAGTACTACGTTTACGCTGTACAATGAAATTATTCTTCATTATGTTATTTTCTTTGCCTTGTTATTTTATTTATTGTCTTTGTTTATTTCTTAAATTGTTTTTGTTATTGTTAAGGAAAAGCGGAGTCTTCTGCCACAGGGGTAACTTCCATCCTTAAAAGAAGGCTGCAACCTCTTTTATGTTAAAGTGCTAAGGTTAACGAAAAAAACTATTTAAATTTTTTTTATTTATATTTTAAATGTGAAATTGTGATTTTTTAAAATTAATACCTCCGCAAACCCCCTTGCGGGTGGAATTTCTCAAAATCCGTTCTTAGCTGACCTCTACTCGCCAAAAGGAATATTCCTACCAAATTTCAAGTCTCTACGCCGTACGGTTCCAGAGATATCGTTATGAGTCAATAGATATCTGGATGTCTCTTATATAGACGAAAATCCTATGAAAAAAGCTATTTTTTACTCGTATTACAGCTGTTTCAATACTTGTAGAGTACTTTTAAATTTGCTAATGTCGGTCATTCTACGTAAATGTTGTTACGAATTTAAAAATGTATTAGTTAGATGTATGTATATTTATTGTAAAGTAAAATCTGTATATCGATTAGATTATGAATGTATGTGTGTATCTAATAATCTGAAAGGAAGTAATTAAAAACTAAGTGAAATACAACTTTTATATTAACAAAAAATAGTCCGACTTAGTAGACTGTCCACTGCCTACGCGGTTGAAACCGCGGGGTATTGCTAGTATTCGATATAAAGTTAAATTATCATAATGTCAAAAATATGTGTAACAATTAAATGTCTCTTTGTGCTAGGAAGAAATAAGAGGCATTTTGTCTGCGGCTGATATCATCCGGTCATCCGACAGTAAATGATGACCTTGTCTTAGATAGTATCGTGATAACCAAGTAACATTTACAGAGTATCCTACAAATGTTTGATGGACAAGTTGCATTTGATTTTATGTAGATTTAACGATCCCATTCTCCCCACATTCGACGAGGTAAATCATAATAAAAAAACTATTTATATTGTTTGCCTAAATGACATTATGATTTTTGAAATAGTATTTACGATTAATATAATAATTGATGTTAATACGAGCGTCAATGTAAATTTTGCGTACGTTTCCGAAGCTGTTTCGCCCAATCTGGCGCAAAATTTTATCGCGACGCGTTGCTCTTGATTTCGATTTTCCATTTTCGTGACGAGCACTACAAACACACGTCTACTCAACTTGACGCAGCAGGCGAACTAAACAAGCTAGAGCGACGGTACACATATCAATGGAGAGGGAAGGGATGCCGGAAAAAGAGAAAGGGAATTTCAAGGTCACAGGTTTACCACAAGCGCGGCAATAAAATCAGTCTCATTACTTAATTGTCATACCTCGTAAACAAATAAACATAAAAGTAACAGAAATAGAAATCATTTTTATTAATAAGCGCATTCATATCTGCATCTTATTTTCTGTTATAATTAACATCTGGCTAGTAAATATTAAACCAGGTTTATTGTAATATTACATACGTATTTTGTTTTATCAACACATATAACTGTCGCATTTCCTATTTCCACTTATAATGTCTAGTTTCCTCCTTTATAAATAGATCTATGCAGGGGGGCAAACCTGAAACAATTTATTTATAAATGACTTAGAGTGAAAATTATTTATAAAATAGATGCGGTATAAGATTTGATAACTGTTATCTCAAATACGGATAACCCTTAAAAGAAATTAATTAGTTAATATCATCTGCATCTGTGTGAAGACGAATTTTTATCACATTGTACACTCACCTAATGGTAAGTGATGACAGAATATAGCGATGAGGCCTAAATACATAAAATGACAGTGTCAAATTTGTACTTTTAAGAAAAATGTTAATGCACCTCGTATAACTTAAGAAATAAAAGTAAACTTATTATTTGTAGTAGGCTACATATAATAAACATTGCATTAAATGGTGTCTACGCTTCTACTCGTATAGTAAACTCCCAGAAGACGTTCTAAAGATGCCACTTAATAAATTAAAATCTCTAAGTAAGAGAAAGCCCATTGAGAAATTGCACTATAATTTGAAGATTTACTTAGACGATAAAAAGCGTACGAATTAATGAAGTACTTTGATCGAAATAAAATAAATGGAAAATTATTTTTTAACGCTAATAAGAAAAAAGAACCTCCAACTGAATTTGATGTGGTTTCTTCTCAAAACAGGAGGTTCAAAGGAACCCTCGTAACTGTAGATTTAAGTCGTATAAGTTTTAAAACATTTATTCCCATAAAAAGACTCAAGTCACTTACATTGAAACTTAATTATCTAGTTCTAACACTTCGCCATAACATAGTTAGATTTATTTTTTCACTGTTACTCATCCAGTGCATTTGTCTAGTGTAGATTTAGTATTTTTACTCCATTATATATGTAGCTAATTTAGTTTTAATTGCATTGAATAAGTTTATATTTTTTATAACTGTTGGTATTTTATTATAATTGTTTTAATATCATCATCAATAAATCCTGGAAACTACATGTAACGATTCAAAGGTGCTGTAAAAGCTTACTTGAATAGATAGTTTTTGAATTTGAATTTTAAAAATAAGAAGTCATGTCAGAGAAGTTGGGGTTTCAAATCTTGGGCGACAGCAATATGTTTCTCTTTAAAAAATTATTTTGTGCTTCATTTTTCTTTCAAAATTACGATTTTTGGTAAAAGATCTCATCGAGTGGAAACCTACATATCTCGGGAAAAATTCATCGAAATCATCAGTCATCGAAAGTATATTTAGCTTGCCAACCTGCATTAGAGCAGCGTGGTGGGTCTATGCTCTAAAAGTTATATTATCTATAAATGATGAAGCGTATGCCAATTAGTTTGACGGTAATAGGCTGCTGTTTACTTTACCTATACATAAAACTCTACAATAGGCTAATTATAAAAAAACGTCTCATCCATTACAAAACAATAGTAGACTAATTTAATACTCGTAGCCTCTCACGTGAGGATTGATTTCTTGCCAAATTATTCCAATAATTAACTATGTGTATAAACAGTTGAATGGCATAACTAGTCTATTTATATATAATGCCGTCATATGAAGAAAGGTCGTAATTTCACATTTTCCTCAAAATGACATTAAAAATAGGTTCAGCAAAATTTTCTATCTCTTCAAATATAGTATACAAGCTTCAAGTCAACTGGATGTTGGAAGTTATGTACATTTTTACCTATATTAAAACAAAGTTGATTAATTAAAAGAGTCGACTAGAAAATGTATATTTTTTTTTTCAAACTGTTATACGAGTTTAAAATAAATATTAGACAACTTATGATCTTTCTCCCATTTGGAGATCACATTAAAATGTTAAACAGTTCGTAAGCTGTTTTTCTATTGAACAATACGAGTAAATGCTGATGGATTTTTAGGTGTCGGAAGTACTGACATTATTATATGAGTATAATGGGTCGCATTGAAATCATTTAGATTAGAAACACCTTCAAAATTTAAAGATTTAGTAATAGAGACGAGGTTTTCGTTCTCCCCTGAGATTCTGTAAAATAAATAAAATGATTAATTTATTCCGATGTTGATTAAGATTATACTTTTTCCTTGAGATCCTTAGAATCCTCCTCTAGAATTAGGACGTTAACAGGTGAAGACTATATTTACATTAAACCAACTGTTACATAAGAAATCCCTTTCATACCATGGGCAAGAAAGATATTTGTGATGGATGGGTAAAGGAACAAAATATTTATGCTAATTAATACAATACACGGATGTAGACAGCGGTTAGGGATGCGGTCCCTCTCCTATACCCCATCATTTCAAGAAAAAGGGACAGATACAATGGCAAAGTACGCATTTCAAATACCTAATACTATACAAAAATACAAAATAAACTTTATAAAAACATGTCTATATTTATAGCAAATTCAAACAAAGGTCGCGTCATTCCCTCTTAGACAGAACTTGATATTTGTTTGTTTAAACTGTTTTGTCTTTATTGTATATAAAATTAACAATAGAAAATTAAAATTTTGTACAAAGGCGAACTTATTGCAATAAAGCATTTTTTTCAGTTAACCTCTGAACTACTGAGAGAAATCGTATAACAGAAAAAAAACATATACCTTCATAAATTAGAGATAAGAACTAGATAATATGAAAGACATACAATGTAAACATTATAACGTAAATTATTTGTAAATAGTTGAACTCCAATATATACAATGATTTAGTCATGTCCTAATCTCATAGACTTGTACAATATAGTCTAATATTTTTTTAATATATATTGTAATGAATGGAATAAAATTAAAGAAAATTATAAAATAAATAGTATTTTCGTTATAATAAAAGTAGTATTATTGTTTTTTTGCCCATTTGTACATAAGGTAAATCTCACTACGAACTGCCGACGGTTCTATATCAGCGATAGCTTATATATCATACATATACAAGGTAGTAGAAGACCGCTTCTGAAAACGAAGACAGGCGATAGTACTAATGATAACCTTTGATGATGACCTTTAAAACTCTATATTAGCATTATTTACGCATCCAACGCATGTTAGTACAGCTAAATGAAACGATAGAAAACACCTGACGCTTGAACGCACGGATCAACAAGCGGGCGCGACGTGGCGCGATCGTGCTATCTTTGATCAGTTCCTTGACCCGTGTGTTGATCCATCAGCTGTTTTTAATTTTGTGTTAAATTGCTTAGTAATGTATTTTTTTATGTTTCATTTAGCTGTACTAACACGATGGAGAATAAATGATACTAGTGAAACGTTTTAGAAATATGATTTTTTTTAAATCGGGATCGATTTTTTTCCATTCCATATCATCAATGGTGTCTGTTTTTATTTTCGAAAGCGTTCTCCTAACAGCTTGTATATCTGGGTACATGACAAACGTACTAATTCTCCACAAACTAAATTGGAAGCAGCAGCTAGTATATCGCTTGATAATAAGTAGGTAATATATACTGATTAAATTGTAACTCTGATTATTGTATAATCATGAGTCACTTACTCACGTCAATAACAATTATCTGTCTGTACTTAAACTACGAATAAGATATTGAATACTGATGTTATTAATGGACTAATTACTGCAATTCTGATAAATCAAATATATGAATTCCCGTTAATCAAACTCTATAGTTTTCAAATGGCTAAAGATCAATGTAACCATTGATAAGAATATTATATGTATAAAATTGTACTTACAATCTAATGAAATCTTGAAAAATTTTACTGAAATAATTCGTTATCTGACCCGCTGAACTCCTTTTTTAACCGACTTCAAAAAAAGAAGGAGGTTTTCAATTCCTCTGTATATATTTTTTTATGTTTATTACCTCATATCTTCCGACTGGGTGCACCGATCTTGATGATTTTTTTTAAATGAAAGGTGGTGCTCGTCATAGGGTCCCATTTTTTTTAAACCAGTTCTGATGATGGCATCCATGAGAAAACCGGATAAATCTTAAATTTGCATAAGCATGTGCGCGACAAATGGACGTATAACTCAAGATCACGTCAACGGATTTCGATGATTCTTTTATTATTGGAAAGGTTTCAAGGGTTGTTTTGTGATAGTTTGGTTAAGTTCTGATGATGGAATCCATGACAAAGCGACGGAACTCTTCAATTCTTAAGAGCAAATAAACGATACCCGGCAGAAACTTCTATAGGCTATCTAGATATTTGAGTCGCCTACCGTAACTTCGGTACGGTCAAGTGCTAGTCATAGTTAAATATGTGTGTATGTAATAAGTCATAGTTATATAATTTTTAACAATTGTGTAGATTGTGGTGTATTTCCTGACTTAATGAAGTACAGCAAAATAATACCGATGTTTAAGTCAGGCAGTACTTCGAACCCTAGTAACTTTAGGCCAATATCGGTTCTCCCAACCTTTAGTAAAATATTTGAGAAAATAATGTTGAACCAGTTGCTAAAACATTTCAAAAAATATAATTTATTACATAATAAGCAATTTGGCTTTACTCGAGGTCGCTCGACTACCGATGCTGGCGTACAGTTATTACTCAATATCTACGAGGCCTGGGAGGATTCACGTGACGCGCTTGGCGTTTTCTGTGATCTGTCTAAGGCCTTCGATTGTGTTCAGTATGAAACCCTGATCGGGAAATTGCGACACTATGGCCTCGCGGGCACAGCATTAGACCTGATGAGTTCATATTTAACCAATAGAACGCAAAAGGTCTGTGTCAATGGCAAGCTTTCTGCGGGGTCTGTGACAAAAATGGGAGTCCCACAGGGTTCCATATTAGAACCATTTCTGTTCCTCATTTATATCAATGACCTTCCTTACTTTGTTAAGGGTGATCATGAGATTGTTCTGTTTGCTGATGATACTTCGCTATTGTTTAAGATTAATAGGCGACAAACAAATTATGACGACGTAAACAGCTCTCTCAATAAAGTGGTACAATGGTTTGAAGCTAATAATTTATTGCTCAACGCAAATAAAACAAAATGTATTAAATTTAGTCTGCCTAATGTTAAACAAATGCAAACCATTGTTAAACTTAATAATGAGGAACTAGACCTTGTAGACAGTACCGTTTTCTTAGGCATTACGTTAGATAACAGATTACAGTGGGGGCCCCATATAAGTGGTCTATCGAACAGGCTCAGCTCTGCGGCTTACGCAGTTAAAAGAATTCGTCGTCTGACAGATGTTGATACTGCCAGACTGGTATATTTCAGCTATTTTCACAGCATTATGTCATACGGTATTCTACTTTGGGGTAATGCTGCTGATATAGATGCAATATTTGTGCTGCAGAAAAGGGCCGTTCGTGCGATTTACAATATGGGTCCAAGAGAGTCGCTAAGAAACAAATTCAAGGCAGTTAACATAATGACAGTTCACTGCGTATATATATTAGAAAACTTGTTGTATGTACATAAAAACATTGACTCTTTTAATAAAAAGAGTGAATGTACATCATATAACTTACGAAACCAAAACAAACTTGTTATAAATTCTAGTAGGCTGCATAAGATTAACAACTCATTTAAGGGTAACTGTATACGTTTCTATAATAAACTCCCACAAGACGTTCTAAAGATGTCAATTAATAAATTCAAAGTCTTTGTTAAAAGAAAGTTGATAGAAAAATCGTATTATAAGTTGCAAGATTACCTAGACGATAGAAACGCTTGGGAGTGAACAAATTGCTCTAATTTTAATTAAAATATAGTAAACTAATTTGTTATTGTAATGATGATGGTAAAAAAAAATACCCGACTGAGTTTGTTGTGGGTTCTTCTCGGATCAGGGCGCGAAGGAACCCTCGTAACTTTAGATTTTAAGCCGATCTTGAGTACCGTCATCAGATGTATATTAGAATCAGAGTGTGGAAAAAAAAATATAATTTGACGATTCAAAAGTGCTGTAATATGCCTACTTGAATAAAGATATTTTTGATTGATTGATTGATATGAAGATCAATGGATCTCCTCAACGGCTTACAGTAAGGGTGCGGTTTGTGGCAGAAAATATAGGTGTCTGTAATCAAATAGCAATGAGCTTACGTTTGTTGCTGCATTGCGATATTTATAAGGTGTATTATGTAAAAAGCGGTGGTAGCCGGGGCAACACATTTTTAGGTGTACACATATTGAGACAAATTTGTTAGTTTACTTCAGATTCACTAAAAATCAAAAAACAAATAAAAATTTTAACAAAAAAAGAACCGTTCCTCGTATTCTTATATTCGGAGCCGGCGTCAGCCAAGGTGGGTGTTCTCCGGTTTCTTACTTTTTAGAGGATATTAATATATTTGTAAGATTGTTTTGAAGGCGGTTCTTTTTTTGTTAAAATTTTTGCTTATTAGCAAATATTGTTACACATTACGTAGAACACAAATAAATGACCCTCATTCTAACTGCTCAACGGAAGCACAAGTAAATTGATATAAATATTTACAATTACTTTTCTTAATATTACATATTCGGAAAAAAAAACAAAAAGCAGAGGACAGATAAAGGAAAAATTTGCGTTAGCATCAAAAATGGACTTCTTGGAAGTTTTATTTTAAATATTTACATTTTATACTAATAAAAATGAATCATGGGATTGCTTATTTTCAATATCTATAACTTTGATGTTATTATAGGTATATATGAAAAGTTATTTTTTCTAGAAACATTACGTACAAGTTATTTATATCGCAGATTACACAAAATATATGATAGAAGGTATTAAGCAATCGATTACAATCTCAAACGATTTAAAGCTTATGATACTTAATTCGATATACGTATATTTTTAAGAGGATTTCTAGGGCAAAGTTGTTCGGATAAGAATTGCCTATTTATTTACACATAATATCCTCCAGATTTGCTTACCGGGTCAATTTAATTCTATCATATTTAATTCGGTCGGCCTGGTTCTTAACTATTTGAAGTTATAATATAAATAGTACATCACGGTCTTAGATTGTATCCATAACATACCGTCAATAAATTTAAACACTGAATGTATTTTGTTTCAGTTTGTATGCCTATCCTAGCATACGGCACTGCCATGGGATGGATATCTCCTAACAAAGCTTTACTCATGGGAAAGTCTTCTCCATCCGCATCACCGCTTTCAGAAGAAGACGTCTCATGGATGGCATCCATTATGTTTATATTTGCGCCAATAGCTGTCTTTATTTATGGTGCGGCTGCTGATAAATTTGGAAGGAAAAATGCTTTATTGTGCGCGTCTTTGCCAATAATGGTACGGAACTATATTACACGATATCTTTATTTTACTCAACTTATGAGAAAATTAGCGGAAATAAATTTAAACTTACACTGCCATTAAAATATAAATTTTAAAGGATTTCTAGTGTCCATATCCGCATTAGATTAAGTATACGTTTTATTGAAATTGTTAACATTTGTCGATATTTTAACATAAAAAACGCTGTAACAAAAAGAAACAGGGACAGCTTTAACTTTAGAAACACACCTGTCACAAGTTACTTACGAACTTTTACCTGCATTTATTTAAAAAGATGTCACAAAACTCCATAAGCTTTTTATAATTGTCCTAAACTGTTGAGAAAATTATAGGCGTAAAATCTTTACAGATTAAAGCGTAATTGAATAAAGCAGTTATTTCATCCCTATATACTACTTTATTAGAGATACGATTATCATTTCATCCATTTAAATACTGTTTGTTAGGGCTTAGATAAATGTATAAAAATAGTACTTCTGATGTTCTACTTAAACGAAATATAAAATAACATAAGTTGCATTGCAAAGGTCTACAAAAAGTTTAATTTGAAACACTTCTAAAAAAATAGCTCTAATATTTATAACTGTATTGGCTATTTCTTTAGAAAAGATTCCGGGTTCAATTCCTGTTAAGGTATTATTTAAAAAACCAATGAACTGATGGAAGAGTTCAAACGTATCATGAAAAAAGCGAGTCTTACAAATTTCTGTGTAGAAACCATTAAGAGTTAAACTACGTCTAACCAGGTTAGTCTGCTTCCGTTTTAAATTGGAAAGTCATCGATTTTAAGTAGGAGGATCACTTTACATTTTAATTTTACAAATGATATATTCACCATAAAATATCACTTCGAAAAACTAACGAAACATTGGCCAGCGAGGCGTTAACCTAAAAATTTGAGATCAAATTTCACTTCATAATTTATTCATTGATCATTTATTTATGAATAATTTAATGCTTCCATTTTATGAATATTTTGATTGTTTGTTTAATGTTCTTGTGTTTCAGCTTGGATGGATAGTTAAAATTGCTTGTACACATCCAATAGCCCTAATCGGAGCACGAGCATTGATTGGCTTTGGTTCGGGTGGTGGTTTCGTCGTGTGTCCACTCTACGTAAAAGAGATCAGCGAAGATAGCATCAGAGGAATGACTGGCACCTTCATAATATTCTCTCAGGTCAGTATAATTAAATGGTAGAAGATAAATTAGGTTTTGGAAGTCGATTGGAAGATAGATTAGATCTTTGTGCGTTTATGCATGTTTATTAACATTATTTTTTGGCTATATGTTTATTTTGTTTGAAACTAAAAACAATCTGAAACTAAAAATATAAACATAACATTAGATAAAATTTGTTAAATTTTATTTGTGAAAAAAACCGTGCGTTTCGTTTTTAATGTGGTTTAGATTCACAATTTATATCCAATATATAACGGATTTCCTCATATATCCCGGAACCGACAACTATGTGGTACACCGTCGGGAATAGCTATTTTAGACTATTCCTCGCTATTTATATCAGTATTTATATCAGATCTTATATATATGCATACCTCCTTCGCTTCTTTCATACTCATTACACCTTTCGTACAAGTTCATCGGTTTAGAGTACTCTTGACCTGCCATTATTTAAAATAACCTGAATTTGGTCCAGCAACCGTCGCTTTGGTTTTCCTCTTCCAACTTTCGCAATCACTCTTGACTCAATATATATATAAGATCAAAAGAAGAAAATGTAGTGACTACAATTGGTTTGGGCACGTAGATAGAATGAATGAAAGAAGACTGATAAAAAGGATTTATGAGTCAAGAGGTAATGGGAAAGTTGGAAGAGGAAAACCAAGGCGAAGGTTGCTGGACCAAATCTAGGTTATTTTAAATAAGGGCCAAGTCAAAAGCACTCTAAACCAACGAACTTGTATGGAAGGTTTAATAAGAATGAAAGAGCGATGGAGATATGCAAGGATCGTGGCAAGTGGAAGGACGTGCTCTCTGCCTACCCCTATGGGAATGAGGCGTGATGCTATGTATGTATGTATATAAGATTCTTTGTTAAAATGTTTGATGCAATCATTTCTTTTTTATTTTGCTGAATTAATTCCTTTCGGATTTAGACATAGGGAAAGGTTTCCATTAAATTTAAAATACCAAGCCTGTTTTAAATGCATTGTTTATAAACCAAGAGATCGTTAACTATAAGTTCCGCTTTCAACTTAGTTACAGCATCAAATGAATAGCGCTTCTTGAAGTCCCCTATTTAAATGTATGGAAGTTTCACGGTTTAGCTAGTATTATATAGGTTTGAATTATTTAATTTAAAGGATTTACGTAAATGTTACGCTGTGATGCAGTTTTTAGAAACGCTTTTCCTCGTACGTGCTTCAGAAGAATTCGTCGTACCGGTCACTGTGTAACACGTTTTATTCATAATTCAATGAACATTTAAATATGCGTTCATGCATTCTTCAATGCAAATAAGTAATAAAGTTATCGCTATTAGCAACATAACTACGTCAAAATTAAAAGAATATAAACGCACGCATGCTTATTTGCATTTATAAATAATCTCATATTTCTCGGAATGGAAATCTATTAATATATAAAAGCGAATTCTTATTTCCTTTAGTCCAAACATCACGCGTTTAACTTTGTTGGATTTATTTTAACTTAACGATCATATTAACTTTTCTAATGTAACCTCATTACATAACTGTTTAATGCGATATTCATAGTAAAGAGAGAAGAAGCAAAAGACACATTAACAGGGTCGGGTTTATGGGAGGGCATATGGGGCCACAGCCCTTTTTCACGGGGGGTGGAAATCTTCAAAAGATACCCAGCTTTTTCGGGGAAAAGGCCAGGTTATGTAGGATTATACCCACTAAAAACCCCTCGGTGTCCCTCCTCTGCACATGTAAGGCGACACCAGGCTCTCCAAGGAACTTTCATCTGGTGCCTCCCTTGCCTTGCCTGGTGCGATGTCTTACGCATCCCATGATCATTTTTACTACAATAGCCTAAGGCCGCGTTAAGCTACATTCTTCTCGGGGTTGTATACTAAGGAACGATGGGAGAAGAAAGGGGTCAATAGCCCTAGCGCCTCCAACAAAAAAAGGGTCGCGACAATAAAGGTTTGGAAACTATTCAAAAAATGGAAAAAAGCACTGTTGAAATTAGTGTCAATCGCTATCTTTAGTCAGTGAACTACATAGAGGATTATTTGCCACAGAATTTTCGAGTAAAATAAGCAATGATAGGAGTATACATTCAGAAATCTCAAAGGAGAGAATATAATTTAGGTTAATCGATGTGATTGCTATAAACTATTTATAAGAGATCTTTGTCTGTCCGTACGTATCTACATTACAATATATATTGTCACCTGGAAGACAATTTTGATATTCTGCGAATTATGCTAGTTTTCTCAGCCTTTTCCACATATTTTTTGATAATTCCTGTTATCAATTATATTCATATATATATTTGTTATATAGACATTAAAAAATCTATTACTTGGTTACACAATAAATTGTTTAATTAAAATTCGACTAAAAAGTGGTAATTTTATTTCGAAAACAATTTTTGGACAAGGAGTCCTCTAAGTCCGGTCCTGGCTATTGATTCAGCCAGTATACTTTATAAGCGTTCTACTATATCACGAATCTATATATATAATTTCTTTATTGCCAGGAGATTACGTCTTGACCACGATCTAACCTCATCGTAAATGATAATAAAATCAAATGAATATGATAATTTAAACAAGAACTTTATTAGGTTTGACTTATATTGTAATTATTTGAAACAAATTATAATTTTTGTCACAAATTTTAGAGAGTAGAAACATTTTTATTCGAGTTTTTTATATTCGCTATTGTAACATAGGAGTAAATAAAAATATTGAAATAGGCTGTTTATTTTTTTATTACTAAATAATTGAAAGATAGCGCTTTAACCCAGAAAGATGTAGTCTGCCTCTTAATAGTTTCAACACGGCTTCGTACACATCTTTACTGGTAGTGTTGTAATTAGCCAGAAACCGAAACCAAGAGCTGTGCTAGCGAAGCGTGTACTTGTACTATTAAGTTAGGCTGTCAATCTGTCTGTCTATTTGATTGCACCAATAAACTACTTTTAAACATTTTTGTTATTCTATCTACTCGGTTCAGCTAAAATAATGTATGAAACGGCTATTGGTCTATGTTATTTTCTAAATCTCAAATGGTATATGAATATGGAATAGCACATACACCCGACTGAATTTTCCGTGGGTTCTTCTCAGAACAAAGCGCAAAGGAACCTCGCAACTTCAGATTCTAAGTCGTTCTCTAATATCATCATTACTCGTACCTTAAAAATAATATTTACTATATTTGTTGATTTGAGAGTGCTGTTAAAGCCTACTTTGAATTTATAAATAAACTAATCTAATTGTGTAAAACTTTTGATCGGAACAGACAATTCCGTAAAGCAATCTCACATTGAGCAACAACGAAATTTTTAGCAATAACTTTGTTCTCTATTTTATTGCAGACCGCTGGAAATCTACTTGTCTTCATACTAGGAGATCTTCTAGAATTCCATACAGTACTTTGGATTCTCCTTGCCATCCCGCTGATACACTTCTGCATTCTATTAAAACTGCCTGACACGCCATCATATCTAATAAAATGTGGTAAAAATGAGGTAAGAATTGTTTTTTTAAATACAGTCTACTAAAAGTCGTGATGAGCTCGTAATTAGTGTTAGCTCGTAACCTTGTTAAAAAAAACCCGTAATAAGTTACTGTTTCCTTAGGTGAATGAAAATATCATGGGGAAACCCGCATATTACAACCAGCTCAATGAAGCAGCGTCTTGAGTCTAAGCCCTGTTTGTGAATAACACAAGGACGTGAAGAAGACGTCACTATTTATTTTATAAAAACAGGGTTATAATATTAATTTTTTTTTCCCGATGTTTTTGTAATGATTGTGCGCGTAATACTTACAATTTACTCAAGATTGATAAGTTCTCCGCTAGACTTTTCGTTTAAGTACACTATAATGTAACAGATGTGATTAATAGCCTGTCAGAACAATTCAAAATACGAGGCAACCTCTCTAATAGAGGACTGTCTTAGTCAAGTACCTTTCGAGAGACTTAATGGCGCAATGGTGCTAATACTCCACCTTCAACGTGTATAAAAAAGGTAGCAACCCATTAACGTCCCACTGCTGGGCACAGGCCTCCTCACTTATACGAAGGAGGGTTTTTAGGGCATAGACCACCACGCTGCTCCACTGCGGATTGACAGGCATAGTACACAAGAGTACTCTCTATTCCTTCACTCTCATAGTCCGACGTGACGGCAATCCGACACGACCGGAGAGAGATCAGGCGCAGAGATCCATCCCCGTGCTCGCCGAGGCACGGGGATGGATCACACCGCCAAATTTTCCCAACTTCGGGCAAATATCGATTTTGAATTAGCCTGACCCAGGACTCGAACACAGGACCTCATGTCTGTAGTCGAACATGCTAACCAATGAGGCAGTCCAACAGGTATACCGGGTCAGATTCAGCGATAAAATTAAAATGATCTGATACAAACAGGTGTTTGTATATATTATACTTATTTGTGTATGTCTATATGTATGTATGTATGTTTGTATATATTATTCTTATTTGTTGTATACCACCTACCATGATCGCACTTATATTATCTTTTCACCCAAAGGTTGCCTGAAAGAAATCGGTACTTAGCGATAAGGCCACCTATATGTACCCCATTGTATAACCTAAGCATAAGTGATGTTTTTTGGTGTATAATAAAGAGTAATGTATCTAATCTATCTATCTATAACCATTCGAAAAAGCTAACAATTAATATCTAAAAAGGTTTACGTGTTACTGTGTTAAGCTATATCTATTTATAACCATTGCATTAGCAGTATACAAAAAAAAAAGTTGTATTAAACTTCTGAAAGTGATGTAAAAAGTAGGGTGTTTAAAATTACTATTATTCACTAGAAAAAGTCTACTAAAGTCACCTCACGTTGCCTTAATGCAGATTGGCACATTATACATATTCCAGAATAACGCAGCAAATGCAAGTTTTCTGAAAAAAAAAATATTCAAGAGTGCGTGCGTACAAAGTACACATATCAGAAGTGAAACTTTTTTGGCAAACTAATTTTGAAGTCTTGTTTATATTTAAACAAAGCTAAAAGTAGACATAAAGAGAGGGAAAAAGAGAGAAATTTTAGGAATTCAATGAATTTAATTATCCTTAAAATAAGTAAAATGTCGAAAATTAACACAAGTAATTTATTGAAATCTCAAATGACGAATTGTAAATAAAAACGCCACGTGATTTTTGTCAATATTATAAATTATTAATAAAATTTTTATTTTGAATTTATAATTTAAAAAAGAGAATTATTGAAATGCTTTTATAATGAAAAATAGTATATTAAATTATGAAATGACGAGTAGCAAATTAAAATGGCACATGTTATTTGTAAATTTTAATAGTACCAAACCTTCAAACGAATTAGCATTAAAAACGCTAAATATCTTCGTGACGCTAATCACGCGTTTCATCCATAAAAAATTTCCCCCTGCGCCTAAAGAAGTTTCACTTCAAAAAACTATGTAATCATTTTAAGGGCACCTATGAGGCGTTTATATATATTGTAAAATTAAATTATATAACAGCCCAGGATTTGCTCGTGTGGAAGAATCCAAGTTTCTAACTACTAATAGAATCATAATTATACAAATTATTTCTTATTTGTTAAAGGAAACCGCGAAAGTGTTGGGTTGGCTGCGATCTTTACCTCATACTGATAAGGCTATATCTGAAGAAGTTGACAGACTTATCATCGAACAAACCACCTGCGAACCAAAGTTCTCGCCGAAGTTGCTATGTAAGTAATTGCTATGTTTCTATTTACAGTGCCATAAGTTTGACTTTGATAAACGTTATTCCTTGCGTTAGACTTAATTAAAACATCTTTAATTATTCTTGGAATTTATCATGGTGAATTTAAATTAGGTACACATTTTACGTTTCAATAAGGTAAACTTATTTTGCCTTTACGAAATGTGATATAGAGACGTTTCCTGTTTATCTCCCCTTCAATATTGAGAAACATCAATTAGATCTGATTAAGGCTCTACTGGGTTAATTTACTCGTGAGTTAATAAGAAAGGTTGGGATCTTGTGAATATATCAAACTTTTAAGAGATTTTTGTGTCATTTTTGTAATCGAAAGTTGGTGTTTCTGTGTATAATATATAGCTCCTCACGTTTTTCTTCGATGTCCTATTGTGTTCTGGATCTCACTTATTCAATTCCCACTGTTAGTTTCCACACTCCCATAAACATGTTATTAAATTTTTCAACCTTTAATAAAATACTTTATTGTTCACCCACTGAAATTGAAATACATTTTTTATAAATTAAGCTTTTTTCCATGTAATGATTTTAAGAAGCTTGTGCTAATGACGTGGGATTTTGACGTTATTTGATCTTTTTCAAGCTATATACAAAGATGTTGTTAACTACATATATAATCTCAATGGATAGTTAAAAGGGTATTTAATAGTTTTGTCGTTAAACCAACATCCCATAACTGAAAGCTTACGGGGTATAAAGGGTAACGTCCTGTTTTCTTTCAGTGTCATCCACTTACAATGAAATACGCGGATGTCGATAGAAAATTGTTTTCAAAACACATTTATTGTTTCAATTGGCTCAGTGACCTCCCGTCCTGTCCTTGATATCTGAGCCCGGCCATCATTTTCAATTCACCACTTAATTGGGTTGCTTCTATTTGTTTGGTGTCAAATGCCGTTCTTTGGGTCAATTGGTAGCATGCGTCAGTGCGAAGGAAAAAACGATTCTTAAATTAACAAAATATGAATACAATGTCAGTGATCGATTGTGTACATAGGACATTATATTTTCTTATGTTTATTGAAAGATCTTAGATCTTTCTAGAGAACAACTATCCTCTTAGGTACTAGTTACATACAAATACTGCGGAAAGGGTTTAAGTATATCAATAACTAGGGTTTTCCTATACTGTTTTCATCTCTCGAGTAGTTTTAAAAAATATTAATATTTAATTGTAGAGATCGGTGTTTATATATCATTTACTGTACTAGAATATATAAATATATTAGTTTTAGTGAATAGAATTATAAAAATGTTCTTCATAAAATACTAATCCTATGTTTTTGATTTGTAATATAAAAAATAATAAGCCTTGTTTATATTTATACAAATATAAAACTTTAGATTTTCGAGTCTTAGAGGGAGGGAAAAAGGAAGAAATGTTAGGAATTAAATTGCCTAATGACCAATTGGAAATAAAAAAGCAACGTGTTTTTTGTCAATATTAGAAATAATTAATTAAATTTTGTTTTTGAATTTAAAGTTTTATATTTTATGAAAAATAGTATATTAAATTATTAAATGACGGGTGGCAAATTAAAACGCCACATGTTATTTGGAAATATTAAAACTACTTAACCTTCAAATGAATTAGCTTAAAAAACGTTGCGCTTCTTCGTGACCTTAATTCATGCCTTTCATCCACAAAAATTTTACCCTCATGCACCTAAAGAAATTTCACTTCAAAAAAGCTTCTTATTACCATAATTATTTTCTTACTAAGAGATTACTAAAATATATTTATACCTACCTTAATGCAGCACATTAATTTCTGTGTTTCTCTCCTAAACAGTTCAGGACAAAACTGCAGTCAAAGCCTTCTGGGTTGCACTAATAGTAAATTTAACCCGAGAATTCTGCGGTTGTATCGCGGTTCTAGTTTACGCCAGCCATATCTTCGCAGAAGCTGGGAAGGATCCTGACACCAGCATTGCCCTTTCGCCGAACAAACAATCAATTCTACTCGCTGCTGTTCAAATTATTGGATCATTTTTGGCATGCCAACTTGTAGACCGGACAGGAAGAAAGGTTTGTATTATTATTTATAGTAACGAAAAGATGTGGATTTATAAATGTGGTGAACCAGCCTGCGATGTTTTTCATTTATATATCTCGATCCCGTGGCAATATGGAGAACCCTGGTCTTAATAAGCGAATATATTATGAAAGAAACACGATATGCCCATATTCAACTCAATCAGGTGAATAGTTTTTGTTATAGAGCGCGAGATAGACGAGAGAGCGATTGTTTTTCACTTATATATGGCATTTATTTAAGTAGTGTTACTCCCTATACTTATTTATATTCCCTGTTCAAATCATTAATAAAACACGTTGTATTAATTGTTAAGAACGTGTTATTTTATTTATGATACTATAGTTTTGCCTGCCTCATTGGTCTAGTGGTTAGATCGACTACAGATATGAGGTCCTGGGTTCGAGTCTTGGGTCGGGTCATTTCTAAAATCGATAATGAGATTTCTATTAATGATGGATTGATGATTTTCTCATTATTTGCCCGAAGTTGGTAAGTAGACGGCATCCTTCACCCCCGTGCCTCGGAGAGCACGTTAAGGCGTTGGTCCTGCGCCTGACCTCTCTCCGTTCGTGTCGGATTCCGGTCACATTAGATTATGAGAGTGAAGGAATAGAAAGTGCACTTGTGTAATATGCCTGCCAACCCGCAGTGGAGCTGTTTCAAATGAGTGAGGAAGCCTGTGCCCAGCAATGGGACGTTAATGGGCTCATACTTACTTTACTTTAGTTTTAAGCAAGCTATATCTAAAAAAATTACTCTTATTATATATTAGTTTATCTACACCTCATAAGGACCTAGTAGAAACAAATTTCGTTAGCATAAAAAAGGTGATACAGTGAGTCAAGTTTAAAAGATAGTCATATGCTATCGCGGACTTTTTTTATAACTTCTAAAGGGGAACAATTCTATTATTGGTACATGATTTTTGCGAAACTTACACTGTTTACGCAGCGGAAGCTCTCAAAACCCAAAAGGAAAAACTCCTGATTTAGGGACTTTCTTCATTGGTGCACCGTCTCTATTCGTCTGAGAGTGATAATATATAGCCTAAAGCTTTCCAGGATTAATGGGCTATCTAACACTGAAAGAATTTTTCAAATCAGAGCAGTAGTGTCTGAAATACGCTCATTCAAAAAAACACTCTTCAGCTTTGGTATTAGTATAGATTTGGTATTAAAAAAAAACTAAGTAGAAGTCCCATTAAGGTCCCACTGCTCGGAACAGCAGACCCACCACGCTGCTAGTTTTCGGTGAATAGATTTGGTATAGTTCAGAAATTTATTCGACCTTGTATCTAATGTGATATTTTTTACCGATTCACAGCCACTTTTAGCGGTGACGAGTGTATTAGCCGGTGTCAGTATGTGCCTGCTTGGTGTATGGTTCTACTTGCAAAGTGTCGGAGCCTTTTTGCCTGGATGGGTGCCCATTGTGGCACTGTGTATATGCATCTTCGCTGATGCATCAGGACTACAACCATTACCGTTTGTGATTATGACGGAAATGTTTAACTTCCAGGTGAGAGAAGGCTTAAGCTGCTAAACCAAACTTATTCTATACTAGCTGTTCTCGGCATATATGACCTTTATTTAATTAGGCTCAAAAAGCACTTCTCAATCGTCAGTCACCATCCGTTGATAAAAAATTTACTACCGGTTCGGAAAATCGAAACCGCTAAGAAGAAACTCAGCGATTACTCTTTCAAATATAGTTTTGTATGTCAACATTAGGTACTAATAAGCTAACCCGGCGAACTTCGTACCGTCTCAGAATTAATAAATAAAAGAGTTAAATGATAATTGCAGAATGTTTCAACTTCAGTAATAAATGTTGTCAAAATAATGCGACCTTTACGTCTAGATTTCTGCCAAACTACGCAAAATATTACAGATGCGATTAGAAATTGAATGTCAAAACAAAAATGAAAACACATAACTATTCTTTAAATTCAATTTGATTTTTGGACTACTTTTAAATTTAATTAATTCCTAAACGACGCGATGAACATCAAATTATTTACAGGTAAGAATAGTTTCTAAGAGAAAAATGGTTTTTACTATATTCCAAGCATTTTTGTCATATTTACTCACCTTCTAAACCTCCTCAGGACATCCACAAATAATTCAAAACCAAAGTAAGCGAAATCACTCCAGCCGTTCTTAATTTTTAGTAAGACTAACGAACAGCAATTGATTTTTTTATATATAGATATTAGGAAAAAGGGGTGTAAAATTCATTCTCTCGTAATATTTTCTAAGGAAGAAATGTAATACTATAAATCTAGTTCAATTTCTGATATCGAATAATATTCAATACCAAATATACCCTTCTATTTTAATTTTATTTTTAACATGTTTGATTGTGATATCAAATAAGTTAAGCGTTTAAATGTAAGTAATAAATAAAAATAACATACGAAATATCTCTTACAGCTCCGTGGAACTGTGGCAACACTCGTTATGGCAATTTCTCTCGGTACAGACTTCGCGTTATTAAAACTCTTTGCACCTTTAAACTCTTGGATTGGATATCATTCAACATTTTGGGTGTTCAGCTTTATTTGCTTAGCCAATGTATTTTACCTTAAAGTCTACGTACCGGAAACGAAGATGAGAAACCTTGATGACATTTATGCAGACCTAGAAGGGAAACAACGACGGAAGGAAGAAAACGTGGTAGAAACAAATCATGTGTAAAGTTCCTATATTTTAAAACGTATTGTTTAAATATGCCCAAAAGCCATCAGTCTGCAAGACTTCTATGCGGCTTACACTGGAAAGCAAACACGTCATAACCCACAAAGCCTAATTAGCAACAAAACTTATATTATAATGTTCCATAATGACAGCTCTAGTCGATAATGAATATTTTCTGTTCTGATAAACAATTTTGGATTTGTCGGTGTTAGCTTTCCAGCGTCGACTTGAATTTATTGTATACAAAAGTATATTGTATATGCGTTACGTAAATCAGAGGTCAGCAACCCGTGGTCTGTAAACCCTCGCGGTGAAACCCGCAGGTGTACAAATGAGAAATTATAAATATGGTTAAGAATGTAAAATAGTTTTATCTAAAAAAATGTGTTTATTAGGTGAAAATAGATTACACATTATATATTTACTAAATTTCATTAAATCCATTGGCTTCAGAAAATTGCATGGATAAACGTGACAAATTTATATAAAACTAAAGCAACAGGTTACTAAAACTTTGTAGTTTCTGTACGCACATACTGTTTTTTTTTTATATTTTGTAAAGATTTTTATGAAACTGAATACTAAATATAAAAAAGGAAATAACATTAAAAATATAGCCCTTTTCAATAAGGAAATAATATTCAAGTTTATACTTTTCATTCCTGGTAAATATTTCAATTTTATAGATGCAATTAATAAAAAAAGTCATTTTGTCAATCATTACAAAATTAAAAATTTTATTGGTATTTTGTATTAAAATATGTAATTTCAAGAATTGTCATTTAGGAATATGAGCAGGTTATCTTTCCAATAAATATGATATATGGGAATCTATTTTGTACTTTTGACATCTGGAACCCAAAATAACATTTGATTTTTATAAAATCAACAATTACTAAATATATCAGTCATCACAAAACATTTTATTAGTACTTCAAATTAAAATATGTAATCTCAAGATAATTTTTAATAAATATTAGCAGGTTACCTGTCGAATGAATCACCTGTGGGGTCTATTTTCACTTGATATCCTCATATTACTAAAAAAATAATCAAAATGGTAACTTTTATTCATATAAAGATAATCTAAATATACATTTTCGGAATATTAAATGGGTTACAGTAAGTTTATGATTCATAAGGCCATAATAGGTATTCTTTAATACTGATAGCTAGAGGAATTTCATTTTTATAACGGGGATATAAGAGAATATAAAACTAAATTATTTTTAAATCAGTTTTTAGTGAGATAATGTACTTATATATTTCATATGCATTAACATCCATCAAAATGACAGAATTTCCGTTGTTCTAAGCTGATATTATTTCATCAATATACCAAAAGAACTTCATCAAAGAATCTCTTCAAACATACAAGTGAAGTTTTACCATAATGGAATTAAAATGTATACAATATTTTAGATTTTAAGTCTATAAATTTATCTTAATATTAGATAAACTATTTGAAATGTGATATTAATTAATAAAATAGAAATAAATAGTTTTCTTTTATTTATTAAAACATTTATCGAGTTTTCGTAATTAAGATCACTTATACGATTATCAACGCCCCACAACTGGGCACAGGAATCAATGGCGTCACTCTCACAGTATGTTGCGCCTTCGGTAGGGACACATTCCATTAAATAGTTTTGCATACCTTATGAAACAAGTCAGCTCTCCGAATTGCAGTAGTTGGAATGTCAAAGAGAATGTAACACATGTGTTGATGGAGTGTCCGGAATGAAGGATAACGACAGCAACACTTCTACAATTCTATCGCAATACAAAACATTAGCTGCTTTAAGAGGCTGTTATGACTGCCACATGCAGTTCAGATTGCAAATGTTTTGCGGTTGGTCGCAATTGGCCTTGAAAAGAGATGATTATTCTGTCCACGCACTTTACACTGAGAAAGGATAAGCATCCCCCACTAATCGATTCATTCAGATTAATTTAAACGTGTATACAATTATGAAATAGCTGTATACGAGTCATTTAATCGATATTCAATTGTTAATGATTATTAAGTATAGTATAATTATATAATGAAATTCTAGAGTTAAGATAAGTTTCCATTTGTTATCTTTACAGTTAAGCAGCTAATACAGTGCGACATGTCATAAAGGAGACTAAGCTAGTTAAATTAAGAGAAAAAAAAATAAAAATAAAAAAAGAATACGTAAGCGTGACTCTTAAAAATAATCCACGTACAACCACGTACTACGGAATATAAGCACTCAATCTAAACACTGTACATTAGGATTCATCCAACATCTAACCAATAGCATATCGTGTGTGTAATTGTAATGTACTTATTGGGTTATAGTGGATTTGGGTTATATATATTAATTCTCAAAAAACGGCATAAAAAACATATTCATGTTTATTGTATGAGCAAACCATCATTGAATGCCAATCCCTCCCCCGACACCTAGTTAGGGAATATTGTCTGTATTACATATATTTGTCTATTCAGCCTAATCATACTTTTTTTTAATAGTGCAAACTTCCTTTCTTCTCGTAGATGTATGAATTTATGGAGATTCTATAGATGTAATTTGCTCACCTGTTAAAATTTGAAAGAATACTTAGCCCCTAAAAATGAATGGCTGTAATATAAATATAATAAATTAATATTATATTGTAATAAAATGATGATGGTAACAAAACCCGTCTTTGTTGTTTTTCTCACGATAGGGAGCTAAGAATCCCCTGTTAACTGTAGATTGTAGAGTATAAATATAACCCATATTTGAAGATCCAAAAGTGCTGTAAAGGCCCACTTACCACCACCAATATATTTTCCAATTTGGCCATATGTAGACTAAGACCGTATCACCAACCTCTTCCAAACCAATGCGGGCTCGTAAAATACTGAGTAGAAACCTTTATTAATAAATTACCTTCCACCAAGTGATTGTACTAACATCTTTGACTATTATGCCAATCTGTCAAGAAAATAGGTAGATAATCTTTATTTTATTAATAATCGTGCGACTTGTCGTCTATTAAATAGATATAAATGTAAATAATGGAGAAATAAAACTTCAACATTAGAAGATTTACTTATTTTAATAAATAACCAGCCTAGATTACAAAAGCATTTTTTTTTTCAGTTTTCAAACTTTTTTTTTAATATCTTTACAAACTCAGTGACAACGGTGTCTTTCCTGAAAACTGTGAATTTCTCTCGTTTTTTTAACAGAAAAAAAGCTATCGCGATTCTTAAATAAGGACTAGTTAGAAAGAACAATATTTAATTTTCTTTTACTTTATGTAGATATTGTTATATTTAATTTTTTTTTTTTTTTGGAAACCAATCTCTGGTAACACCATGTTACAAAACGAAACATTAGTTACAGGTACATACGATTATATATGTTTTTATAAAATTTGACGATGTAAATGGGTCGAAATATCGTCCCATATATAATTTGTCGACCCAATTGCATCAACAAATTATATAAAAACACACAATACAATACAATCGTGGTATGTACCCGTAAATAATATTTTTAAAAATGTTGATAAACCACGAAGGTTTCAGTTTATAATAATTGTATAAAGAAATTATTTATATTCCCAGTTCGGAAAACCGACAAACGTATCCTTAGAGATATAACAATTATTTTATATATAGAGAAATTTGGTTAAATACCTCTTTCAAGCTCAGATTTTTTTAACAACATAAACGCCATCAAACTATATATAATCAATTTGTAGTCAAAAACTATGACTAATATCAAATTTTAGATATTCTTTCAGCTTTAATATAAAATGTTTCGCAAATATACAGAAAGAACCCATTACAGTACAACTAGCAATCCGCCTCTGATTCCCTTGTATCGAATACAAAAAACACAAGTAAAAATTTAACTTAGATTTATGTGCCCATGATTTTTCCGACAATCATAGTCATATCTTATAGAAAAAAAGCCATATTATAGTCCTCGCACACGTAGTGGCGTCATATGAGTATCTTGACAAAAATATTACTAATACTATGTATAGCGTTAAATTTTGAATATATCGATAGCCCCTACGTATAACCCAGGGGACCATAACCTTTTCTATTAGCAGGGCCACAAATGTTATGAGGACATTGGTGCGAGCCACAAATGTTAAAAGAACATTGGTGGGGGCCACAAATGTTATGCATTTTTAAACATATTAATGGTTAATGTCATTTGAATGGTTATTACTTGCGTGGGCCGCACCCTAGTGTTTTACAGGCCGCATGCGGCCAGCGGGCCATTGATTGTTCACCTTGTTATTTGATCAATTAGCATTTTAGACATTTCGACTTTAATGTAATTTCGATGATTGTATCGTCCTAATTATCAAAGACGTATTTTTTTAATCATATAGCTGTTAATATATGATGTTTAAAAATATATAGCATCAAAAGAAATAAGTACAGTAAGTATATAGGTAGTACACTAATAAATATTTGAAACGCTGTCATACGTTAAGTTAGGATTTATATTTATTTATTATCAAAAATCTACGGCATCTTAAGTAATTAACATGTAGAAAAACAAATTAACAAATCTTATACCATTTACAGTACACTTTACTCTTTATACGTATGGGCCATCGACATAAAAATAAATTTTAAATTACATCATTAAAAGCAGGTATGGAGAAAAATTTTACTTCTTTGTAGGACGTCATTTTTCAGGTAATAATTACATTTACCAATAGTTTAATGTCGATTATATTTTACACAAATTATGTAATGAACCTCCTCTTTACTTTGATACTGTATTAACTCCAAATTTGTTTTTAATTAAAAAGAATAATAGTGTAGTCATGAAAGATTTTTTTATTGAAAATTAGTAATTAAAATCTATTATATAATTTTACGGACTTATCACATTACTGAAGTAAAGACGATATCTTACATTGAGTTGCATCTTCTACAGAGGATAAGTATTTATATATTAGATATTCTTTTTTATCATATGATCTGCAACTAATCGGATTAACTTATTTTACATATGAGATGTCTGTACATTATGTATTACTAAATAAATAAAGAAAGAACATAACCCAAGATGTGAAAAGAAATGGAAATATAAGCTGATTTAATTCATAAATAGTAAAATGGAGTTATATTTAACACAAGTTGATTGAGCAAAGATAACAGAGGTGTCAATCCTGATTGGGGTACATTTAACTAAATTTCGTTTAATTTACATTTATTTGTCGCTTCACTTGAAATTAAAAGGACAATTGAAATAAAAAAAATACAAAAATTTCAAGACACCATTGATTTACCACCCTATTATACCAAAAACGAAAAAGACATTATTATATATTTTTAAGGTTTTTTTTTAATATTTAGAAAAATATACTTGGTAAGGTCCTTATTATATGTATATAACTTATTGTATGACTTAGTTTTTGAAAAATATTTTTTTTATCATTTTTAGAGTAGATAACAACATTCGCTAACACTTAACTTTAATGTATACAAATTCAATCTTACCAGGTAAAATATTTAACAGGAGCTAAACAAATATTTATGTTAAAATAGAAAGCGATATATTTCAAACACCATATCCTCAAAAAATCATAAATAAGAATATTTATACTTTGCTTTTGATTATAAAAAATACTAATAGATATGGACAATAAGTGCAATTTTCTATTAATTATTCTGATTGAAAACATAACTCTGAATATTCATCTGTGTAAGTAAATTTAACAATTCAATGATTATAAAGTCTATTTAATTTAACCTATCTATGAAAGTCTATTTCATCTACCTTTTTTTTTGGACGTTAGTCAAAAAATATGCCCTGCCACAAGTTCCCTTTTCATCTAAAACTAAAGGAAAATCATATCAATTTTGTAAAAATTAAGACGAAAATCCGTGTTTCAATACACAAAACATCCCGTAAATGAAATTATATCGTCATATGTATAACCTAATAAATCACTTTCAATATAAGTTAATTTAATATGAAAGGGAAGTTAAATTGGTGAAAGGACGTTATAATTATAAAAAATATAACATTTAGCCTTTTTTTTATTTACTGATATTAAAATGTGTACTACTCTATTGTTCAGATGGGGGAAAACATTTTTGTGACGTCACCATTCAATAATATTTATAAGAATCAATAAGTGTATAATAAGTATCGTATGATTTTATATATAACAATAAATGTGTAATTTCACATGCAAATATAGGGCCACTTTTATGCATTAGGGATATACATGTTATCAACCATACGTATTTTTTTTATTTCCTTATATAATTTTATGTCAAATCAGAACATCAACCGATACCGATTGAGGTAAATCATAACTCGTACTATACTTTTACGAATAAGCTCTCTAACGAATTAGAAATAAAAATATTTTTGCGATTTTTTTTTGTGTCGTGTTTTCTTTTTATATTTTAATTTATTTAAATATAGTTTATACGTTTTTGCCATGACGGTCTTTATATTGTAAGTGTTGTGAACGTATCTAATTGATATGCATATTTTTTGAATGAGTGGATTAAGTTTCTTGTAAATTTCTAATAAACGTTTCTAATGGATAAATACATACATATTTCAACAAGCACTTACTGATAATGAGATAATAAAGCAATCTATTTATTTTAATTATTTTAATGTTGACTTAAAATTCTTATACTTTTTAGATTATATATTCTATAAGGGGATATAAATTATTAGATTAAATAAAAAAGAGACTCCATTGAAAAGTACAAATTAAATCCAAACTGTTGTCTTTTACTAAAGGGCGTAACTCAGTATTTATGACTAAACAGGACGCTTTAAAATATTATTATTACACCAAAGCATTTAGGTTCAAAAACTTCACTAATTTTGCATATAGTGTACTACCAAAAACACTTTAATATTTACTGTTTCTATGTATAGCTCCAAATACAAAGTAAAATTTGTACGACTTTTTATAAAGCTTTTACATTCGAAAGTACATACATTACATAAGAAAGTATCAAATGGTATTTATAAAATCGCACGCAATAGAATACAAATAAACATGAAATATAAGTTTTGCCCCGGATTTATACGATTTTCAATTTTATGTATATTATTAACCTAGTCGGTCCGAAGCGGGGATTTTGATATACCCAATGAGTTTTAATTGAATAACTTGAGTATTGGAAAAGGTACTTTCTTCATATTTTTGTAATTTTAAAAGCATTATAAAAAAATCTTTTTCCGATTTTTATTTTTTATGGTCGACAGCGCAAATCGTTTAAAAATATTGTGTTTGCACGTGATGTATCAGATTTCAATACAAATGAAATGGGGTCTTTTGTGCCATCTTTCGGATTGCACGTTTAATTAACTGTTCCATGCCAAAATGCAAGTCAATCAGTAAGTCAGTTTTAATGGTTTGAAACCAATTTGGCCCACATAATTGAACTTTTTAGGGCACATTGGACAGTTTTAAAATATGTATCGGACATAAGTAGAAACCATTTTTGTATTTTATATATATATATATAAAATATATGTGTGTATGTATGTATGTAATATATATGTGTGTATGTATGTAGATCATAATTCTTTTATGAATCAAGTTCTCTTATGAAAGCTTACTATTCTAGTACTAATAATTAGAATCGCTTACTTTACAACCCCGAAAAGAGCTGAACACAGCCAAAATAGTAATTAGAAAATTCTATACTCGTTAAATAACAAAGAATAAGTTATACCTCCCTATGATTAAAAAACTGTACGTTATTAACATATTTTTATTGCAAAATATGTACTCTAATATATGTAATTTGTAAAAAAATCTACGTCATATAAAATTTCAATCCGTTTTAAATAAGTATTACTCCTGAACTAAAAGAGACACATTTAAGGGGGACCTTTTATAGCCGTGCGAATGTTTTTTTGGCAATTTGGAACTAATTTCAGCAGTTATTTGACAGCGACATGTCACGTTCAGTAAAGCGGTTAAATATGTAATAAAAATGCTATTTGGTATCTTATATTAAAAAAAATAGGAATTGTAAGAATTAACTTTTAATAAAGAAGTCTAGCCGATACACAAAATATATATAAGATATATCTTTAAAATTTAACCAAATTCAAGAGTCATGTTTGTAACTTTAAGATTTTTTAATAAAAGCATAGTGTTTTTGTCTGTCTTTTAGTACCCGTTAATAGTCAATACGATACGATGTGTTTTGGCTATGCTTTGACAAGTAGATAACTGATTTTATGAGCAATAGGCTTCTTTCTTTTTATCCCGAAGATCCCACGAAAATGGGAAATTCCAAGCATATAAATAAACTCGGACACAACGAAAGAACAAGTCGCTGTCAAAAACATAAATCATTTTATTAATCAACGTTAGATATCCTTTTCAGGCTGTCCCATAGTGTAATGTACAATTCTTCTTGTAAGCTATATTTTAGGGCATTCTTTTATAATACTACTCGCTGTTTCCGGTGGTATCACCCGCGAAGTTCCCGATACCGTGGAAATATGAGGAAATACGTTATTTATCAGATGTAAAGTGGATTCAAAAACTCAAACAAATAGTCATCATAATCAGCCTAACAGTACGTAGTAGTGTCCAATGTACAAACACGTACCAAAATAATTTTACACATGAAGATGAATTGGAATGATATTTATACAGATATATTATAAAGACTCAAACATATAAATGTACATATCTTTCACTTTCATTATATGTTTTAGATACTAGATAGACAGAGGTAAATGTACCTCTATCATTCTCGATACATGTTTTAGATACAGGGTAGAATCAGGGGTTAATGTACATCTTTCACTCTTGATACATGTTTCAGACACAGGGTAGGGACAAAGGCAAATGTATGTCTTTCACTTTCGATAAACAATTCAGACACAGAGTAGGGACTGTGGCAATATATACATCTTTCACATTCGATACACGTTTCAGACATAGGGTAGGGAGAGAGAAAAATGTACTTTCATTTTCAATACACGTTTCAGACACAGAATAAGACCAGAAATAAATGTTAATCTCTCACTTTAAATACATGGATCAGAGATAGGACATTGTGTGAACAATGTATATATTTATTTTTCTTTTAAGACAAGTTTCCAAAATTTTAAATATTTTTAACGTCCATTCATATACCAAACATTTATTTACATTCTGTTACAGGATCTATTCTGAGTATTTTTCCCTTTTTTTTCCTACATTTGTAACGAATTGTTATTGTAGCGAGACATTAGATTGCCTTCTTTTTAATGAATTACCCGAAAGCTTAAAAGAAGGATATGTTTAACGTTTGTTTCACGGACAACCTGTAAAATTCATCTCATAAATTGTATTGAAAAGATATATTATTCGCACGGCTTACATCAAGTCATCTCCTATTATAATACTCATACATTACCCGTCAGGCTTCTGCGCTATCCGGATTCTCCATTTCAGTTTTCTCCGCTTTCTCTGATTTATCTGTTCTCTCAGACTTCGAGTCTGTTGATATTGAGCTTGATGTTAAACTGTTAGGTTGAGACGGTTCTTTACTTTGCGGTTCTTGAGAATTTCTGTTATCCTGTGCCTTATCTTTCGCATCTGAAACATAGATATTATTTCCTTGTTTTAGGTACTTAAAAACTATCGATTATAGCACAAAAGAATTAAAGCCTAATCTAAATTGTTAACTAAATAAAGACTTGTAACAACGTAAAAATATATTACTGAATTTATATTCGACAATAATTGTTATATTTTTATTAAGGTCTGTGCTTTTATTTTTCCTTAGCACTACAGCCTCTAACTAACATTTGTATGATAATAAGTGCCGCAAAATGGATAATATGTTAGTCTTTTTTTTAATATACTGAAATTATTACATTACAATTACAATACTTAGGTAGAATTCTATTTACCTATTTTTTTAACTACATAAACATTACTGAAAAATATAAACGTTAATTACATCGTAACAAAATTTCATAGATTACTATAACAATCAAGTAAACACCCTACAATTAAAATATACATTATTTGACATGACTAGAGCAAGAAATGTCTTTATTCCAAACTAAAGCGCTTGACATCTCACACCCGTAAAAATGTCCGAATAAAAATAAGTATTTTTAAAGAATACGTATATCTTATAATTTAGCCAATAAGAAGACAAGTAAGGTAAACGGTAAGTTAAAAATTGGAGGGTACTATTACGCTAACGATCACATTTGTTATGCACTTGTATTTTAATTTTTGTGCAATAAAGTATATCTATTTAAGTTTTTGTTAATAAAAAAAAATACTAAAACAAAACTGAAATGACGATTAACATATTCAAAGCAAAAGTAGGATGTTTTCTTGAGTAAATAATAGTATTTTAACATAATAAGGTTAATTTAACGATACCAACTTTAAAATAAATTCAACACAAAATGAAAACTTCTCTGATATCTATAGGGAACTTTTTCTTCTCAAAACTGTCGTCTTCTAAATCTTGAATTTTACAAACGTGAGTTTAGCCACGCTTGAAGTGAAAGTTTCGCCCAAAGCAAATCTTTGTTAAATAGAGACAAATCTATATTTAATCTTTAAAACGTTGGTGTTTCATAGAAAATACTATATCATGTACCTACGAGTATGTGAAATAATTGATACGTTTAGAAAAAAACGATATTGCTTCTCAGATCGATGTTGCAAAGCAAACTGTTATTAACCCGCAAATTCGAAATTGCTCATCATAACAGAAATATTTTTTTCATAGAAACAAAAAAATGTATAACTTCCATATATACTGATTAGAATTATAATTTTTGGACACATATTTACAATTTACATTTTCTTGCTAAACAGATTGGCATACATTTTAGACCAATATTTTTTGGATTTCTAAATATTTGCCTTCCAGCGTCGATACAATGCTTACTAATATTATAAATGCGAATGTAACTCAGATTGTAGGCTTTCATACCTACACCACTTAACCGATTTTGATAACATTTGGAATTACTACAATTATTTAGAATTAATACAACGGAAATACAGTAGAACATCAATTATCCGATCGATTTCAAGTGTTTAAAATGCAAACATATATTTCAACGTTAATATGCGTGAAAAACTTAAAATATGTATTATTTTTCATGTATAATGGTGTTATTCACAACATCGTCCCAAAAAAACCTACGTCTCGATAAACCGATTTAGGCTTAGTCCCAATTAGTTGGGTCTAAGACTAAAAAACATGGGAACCATGATCCTGTAGAAGTATAAACTGTGTTTTTCCTAAGCCTAGAATAGATTTAAATACGAATGTGTGTGTGTCTGTGAGTTTTGGGTGTGAGCACGGAAGTAGATAAAAAATATTGTTTATATATCAACAAACTACATACCAGCACCGTGCGTTGCCGGCCATGGCTTTCTTACAAACATATTTTCAACAATTCTGTCTATATTGTCCTTTTCAGAGGAATTCGCCGGTCTGAAATAAATTTTTCATTATATATTAAGTCGGCATTTTTCATTATGTAAACTCAATATTATATCGATAACAATAAATAAGCGATGATGCCTAACACTAAGTTAGTAGGAAATACATCATAGTTTATCCAATAACGACTTCTACATATAATTGTTAAAAGAAATAAATAGAGTAGGGCACATAATTTTATTTGGGAAAAAAAAAACAATTTAATTATTAATATATACTTCTCAACATAAACCAATAAAGAAATAAGTACAGGATAAATATATAAAGGTAAATAAATAATGATAGATGTTAGTACACAACTGCAACTACAGACTATTGCTCGCTTTTATTACATTTAATATATACCTTTCAGGGTGTGCCGGCCGTACAATTGGTATAGCGGCAGTAGGACGACGCGGTTGTCTTGGCGGTTGCTCTTGTTCCGCACAACTATAATACGTCACACCCCCCGCTTGCGTACCCTAAACAAAATAATATTGAAATGTAATAATAGCACTATAAGTTAACATATATAAATCTCACGCTTATTACATCAATACATTTACTTTTTCCATTACGACACCATAGATACTATATCTGTGCAAAAACAGGATTTTAAATCCGGAAACGATTTTGGTGAAATTTTTCTAACCTTTCACAAAGAGAAAACAAGATATTCATACATCATTTTTCACCTTTATAAATTGATTTGTTCTTTTAAGAAATATAGATGACAACTTTTTGGAACAAAACGTCATAAGTATAAATTCAAAACATATAATGAAAACTGAAATTCAAAATAATTTTAATTCGTTCCTTTTCCCCGATTTTGAATTGTTTTTAACTATCTCAAATTACCCCTTTGTGGATGTGGGCCCCACGTTGGGAAACACTGATGTAAACAGCGCCTATAAGAAATATTGACGGCCTATTTTGACGGCCTCGCTGGCGCAGTGGTGCGAGTATTCGCTTTCCTAGCAGAGGTTCCGGGTTGGATACCCGGTTGGACGAATTTAGGAAATTGTATTTTCAAATTTGTCTGAGTCTGGGCTGGTGGGAGTTACCACCCTACTAGCAAAGACATATCGCCAAACAAAGAGATATTTGTGTTCCGGTACGATGCTGTGTAGAACCATAAGGGGTGTATCGCCTCTTACCACATAAGCGCGCTTTAATCTTAGACTATATCATTACTTTCCATCAGGTGAGATCACAGTCAAGCGCTAAACTGTCAGCACTAAAAAAAAAATATTAAAATTAACTCACATAATTGTGATGCTGATACAATTGATGTGGATACGCCGCTGGTGGTTGATACATAGGGGTTGCTCCAAAAACACCGCCGCTACCCCCTTGCTATTTATCGAACAATTAAATAATGAAAAGTAAAGTAGGTATATAAATTAGCGCATAGCAGATTTAGGAAAGGTGGAAAGCGAACATAACCCGCGAATACGAAATTTTTCATCGGAACAGAAACTTTTCACAAGAACAATCAAATTTTAACTTCAGTACGTGATTACTAGATTTGTATCATTTTTGAACTTTATATTTATTGTTCGTTACTATGTATATTGCTTTCTTGTGTTTTTTGAAGTGAAACAGTGTAAAATTTTTGCGGATGAAAAGCCTGATTAGATTCACGAAGATGTGCAGCGTTTTTTATGCTAATCCATTTGAAGGTGAGGTAGTTTTAATACTTACAAATAACATGTAATATTTTAATTTTCATAAAATATTTCTTTTCCGAAACTTAAATTCAAAAACAAAATTTCATTAATAATTTCTAATATTGACAAAAAACACGTGGCATTTTTATTTACAATTCGTCATTTGAGATTGCAATAAATTATTAGTATAAATTTTCGACACTTAATATTTTAATGACAATTAAATTCATTAAATCTACCTTCCTCTATGTCTCTGAAATCTGTAGTTTTAGATTTGTATAAATATAAATAAGACTTAAAAATTAGTTTGCCAAAGAAGTTTCACTTCTGACATGTGTTCTTTGTACGCATGCAATTTTATTTTTTCGTGTATGTGACTGATCGATTTTAATGGTTTTTTTGTGTCTTCGGTTAATGTCAAGAATGGTTTAAAGTGAAAATCCCATAAATAAAGTACCTCTCCATATCTCCATGGAATCGAGAACTACGCCGGTGACAACTTGGAAACGGCCAATAATTTATGAAAAATATTAGCTAATAAGAAAGTTAGTGATTTGTGTAAATGACCATAACAAAAATGGTTCAGCGATTCAAGAGTGACAATATAACAGACAGACGGATTCACCTTTCCCTTTAGAATATTGGTACTATACATAAATGCATATATATACTATATATTATTTTCACTTACTTGCATATACTGTGCAGGCATCATTGCTGGCGGCGCATATCCCTGTGCTGGTTGTAACTGTCCTGCATTAAAATAAGGAAGTCAATTCTATAATCAAACATTTCTCACGTACAAATATTCAACTTCATTTTATATTTTCGTAAATATATTCACTTATGCAATAGGAAAATTACAATTCGGTGAATATTTAAACGACAGAAATGCTTGGAATTCAATATGGGTGCAAAATTTTTTTATGTAACAAGCGCGGAATATGCGATAGAGAGATGCGATAGAGCGATCAGCCTAACACCATTGTTTATTACAAAACCAATGTTTTCTTATGGCGATATCACGTAAAGTTATCTTCAGTAATCCGTTATTTTTTTATTTTTAACGAAACTTTTATATTTAGTTCGTAAACTATCAACCATTCTAAAATTGTACTTACCCAAAGCGTGAGGTTGTGGAATATTGTGTATTGTGTGATGTTGATGCTGAACTATTTGCTGCTGATCCAGTATACCAAGTCTGACCTGCTGTAAATTAAGTAAAAACAAATCACAAATTCTTAATTCCAATTTTGAATTGCCAAACACGGTTATGTCGTCATATCAATTTGACTGATGATAAATTAATAAATAATTAAAAAACTGATTATAAATGAATAATGACTGAATAATGAAACTGATTAATGAAACTGATGGGAAAATATGGGACGTGCAAGCGGGATTTAGAAGAGGAATGGGATGTACGGATCAGGTCTTTTCTTTACGGTGCATAACTGAAAAATGTTTGGCTAAACACCAAAAAGTTTATTGCGCGTTCGTAGATTTAGAAAAGGCCTATGATCGAGTGGTGAGGAATGAGCTGTGGTCAACGTTATCTACGTATGGGGTGAGCGGTTGTCTGATCCAAGCATTGAAGTCTCTCTATGAGGGTTCTAGTGCCTGTGTCAGAATAAACGGAGCGTACACGGAGTGGTTTCCTGTCGAAAGAGGTGTTCGACAGGGATGTGTTGCGTCACCATGGCTGTTCAACCTTTTCATGGATAAATGTTTGACAGATTTAAAAGAATGTATGTATGGGTTAAGAATGAATGAATTACTCATCAAATGTTTACTCTACGCTGATGATCAAGTAATACTTGCGTCATCCGCTAACGAGCTTCAGGAGATGCTAAATATTATGAATGAAGCTTTGAAAGGGAAAGGAATGAAAGTGAATGTAAACAAAACGAAAGTTATGCTTTTTGAACGAGATGAATCTATGATGAATGGCAATATTTTGATAGATGGGGAACAAGTGGAAGAGGTGAAAGAATTTGTATACTTGGGATCTAAATTTACAAAAGATGGAACATGTGAAAGTGATATTGAAAGGAGAGTGAATGCAGGGAATATGGTAAATGGTGCTCTGCACGCCTTTATGAATAGCCAGATGGTGTCTCAAAGGGCTAGACTGGCAGTGCATGCTGGAGTGTTGGTGCCAACACTTATGTATGGTAGTGAAAGTTGGGTATGGCAGAAGAATCACAAAAGTAAAATAAATGCGGTAGAGATGAGAGCGTTGAGAAGCATGAGTGGATTAAAACTGAGTGACAGAGTGAGAAATAGTGTGATAAGAGAACGTTGTGGTATAAAAGAAGACGTAGTGACTAAAATTGAGAAAGGTATGCTTAGATGGTTTGGGCATGTAGAGAGAATGAATGAAAGGAGACTGACAAAAAGGATTTATGAGTCAAGAGTGAATGCGAAAGTTGGAAGGGGAAGACCAAGGCGAACGTTCCTGGACCAAATCCAGGACATTTTAAATAACGGCCAGGTCAAGAGTACTCTAAACCGACGAACTTGTATGAAAGATTTAATGAGATTGAAAGAAGCGAAGGAGATATGCAAGGATCGTGGCAAGTGGAAGGATGTTGTCTCTGCCTACCCCTATGGGATAGAGGCGTGATGCTATGTATGTATGTATGTATGTATCAATTTGAATGTACGAATGGTGGCGTTATAAACAACGACTTAATATAGAGTTTCTCCGCGTCCTGTTTTTAAAAACGCATATAGTCAACCTGGTACAGATTCTTATCTTTGGCAAATATGTCATATTTATACAGAATGCAATGTTTTTGTATTTTTTTTTTATTGAGAAGTATAAACAATTTTTAATAAGTACCAGTATCGCAAATTTATAATAATAGAATAGTTTCCGGTGTTGTCACCCGAATAGTTTCCGATATCGTGAATATATGGGAAAATTCTTAATTTATCGAACGAACGAACTACTTTTCAATCCGTGCTATTCTTGAAAACATAAATCTATCGCTAACATCGGTACAGCCATTTAGTTCAGTCAGATATGGAAGAATTATATATATATATATATATATATATATATATATCGATACGAATTATCTATAAGTCTTACAAATTTAAAATATTACGCAGTATGCCAGATTTGAAACAAGTTCTTCAAGCGCTTTTATGTAACTGAGTAACAAACATTTACTTTACATTTATAATATTAGTAGGATATGAAAGAAGCCATGATGGCAAAGATGGCGAAGTTGTAAAACGCGTGGAATCTCATTCAGAGATGTCGCGGGTTCGTATCCTGGGCAGACCCTTCGAAGTTTCTCTTATAAAAAGAAACTTACGTGTTTGTTTCTTTTCAATCTATCACTGTTCTTTTCGGTGAGGACAATATTGTGAGGAAACCTGTATATCCCGGGGGTAATACTTATGTATTTGTAGCCTAGCAGCCTGGTAAGTCTATGCTCTAAAAACCCTCTTTCTTTAAATGGGACCTTAACAGGCAGCTAGTTCCTTTGTTTATGAGAAATCTAGTCTAATATGTACGGAAAATATTGATTTAAAAGATAAATATCTGATGCAGGTACAGAATAATAATAATAATACCGTACCTGTTGTGTATGCGGAGGTTGTTGTATGGTCTGGTGTGGCGGCGACGGACCATGTTGCTGCTGTGTTACTGCGTTTCTATGGACCTTATAGACAAAAAAATTGTCGAAGTGAAAACATCTCAAGGAGCTTTGGGCACTTTTTGAAGTAAAACTAATTGACGCATGCTTAACTGAGGGAGTGGGCTGGTGAATATGTGACGAGAGCGTTATGAAAGTGTCATCGGGTGAGGGGAATGGCCAGCGGGCACAAAAAGTAGTTTTACTTCTATTGTGTGGTCTAAAAGACACACGTTTTTGTGATAGAGGAAAATCTTATGGACTCGCCAAGCTAATGTGTCGTATTGTGCAACGTTAGTGCTGTGTACATCTTTACAAATAAAATGGAGTGGATTCATTTTCTTAAAAATGATTATTTACTATTTTACATTTACATTTGATATATTTTTAATGCTGATTTTCTATAAATTGGCAATTTATATAAAAGTGATAGAAATATATTAGATAAGGATAAGGTAAAGTTCTTAAGTAGACATACCGGAAGCATAATTTGTTGTGGATGCATTTGTGGTCCCGGGCTACCTTGATGCTGATTTGGCTGAGCCCCACCCACAAACTCTGAAATACCAAAACAAGGTGTAAAGCATCAATAAGTACTAAATATAGGGAAAAGTTAATCTATTTTATCAAAAATATTTGAACGCATTAAACATATCGACATTTGCACTTTTTATTACATTATAATAATGGTTCGAATCTTTATTAATTAAATTACCAAAGCACTTATAGCCTAAGATACAGACACATGATTCATGTCTAACAAATGATGAATCGCCTTAAGTCTTTCGCTTTAAGCAATCTTTAACGACAATTACAATTACTTAAATTAACTATAGTCCTGGGCATATACGGATTCGCAACCCTTGGATAAACATATTTCCCCTATTATAACTAAGCATCAAAATTTTATGTCGATTCGCTACAATGTGAACGTAACAATTTTCACCGGGATTTAGGCTCACCGGGAATTGTAACTGAATTTTAATTCGTTGTTATAATTAAATTTTCAAACAAATAAACATATAGCACAACAAAATATGCAATTATGTGTATACTAACCACCATGATATCTATGTTGTTGCTGCGTTTGTTGGGGCTGTTGTTGTAGTTGTTGCTGAGGTTGTGGCTGTTGTTGTGGCTGTTGTTGTGGCGGTGGTTGTGCCGGTGGTTGCTGTGCTTGTGGCGGCGGTTGTTGTGTCGAAGGAGGTTGTTGCGGGGAATAAGTCTCCGCCAGAGGCCGCTGCCTCAAACTACTGTAACGCTTGCTACCACCACGAGATTCTGCAACTATTTATTATACATAGCTTATGACTAATTTGTACAAAAATTTAACTAGCTGCCGCATTGATGTGAGTACTACGTATAAAAACAGTAATCATAAAAAATGTAGGCAGTGTACATTTACACGTAACTGTTATACACAACTTACATAGTCTTTAGTTTAACACACTTACCAGCCGTTGGTTGTTGTTGCTGTTGCGGCTGTTGTGACTGATGTGTCTGCTGTGTCGGCTGTTGTGTTTGCGGCTTTTGATGCTGCGGCTGCTTTGTCGCATTATTCTGAATCGTAGGCTGTCGGACACAAGACAAACTATACATACGATTATGTGTAGTAAATAGGCACAATTTAAGGCTGTGTGATTGATGAACTAAAAGGACGTGACTGACTCTATTTGGACGAAAACAATTACTTCCTATGAAGATTTTTCTTCATAGAAATTAATTATTGTATAAAAATAAACTATGGAGGTTACATTATATATAAAAATGCGTTTATATATAGTATATCAAAAACTTTCGAGTCTGTAATTTCAAAGAAATGAGATTGAAGACAAATATTTTAAACTATAAACAGTGATTAGTCTTAATTGCAGCTTCCTTACACAGCTAATTGTGATCCACCCAAAAGATTATACTATATCAACAAGCTGTCCCCGCGACTTCATCTGCGTTGATTGTTTTTTCATTGGTTTGAATGGGTAGCATTTTCATTAAAAAGTAAGTAAGTAAATTGCTTTACAAATTAAAAACATACGTATAAATAATTTAATGAGTCATTTGCTGAGTATTACTGCAAAGAGCTTATAGCCTTTTTCAAGCTCTAAATTATGGATGTACCAAATTTCAATCTATTTCGTAAAATCCGTTCTTAGCTGACCTCTACTCGACACAAGGAATATTTCTACCAAATTTCAAGTCTCTACGCCTTATGTGATGAGTCAATAATTAACGTCCCCGCAACCCCCCTTGTGAGTGGAATTTAGTAAAAAAACCGTTCTTAGCTGACCTCTACTCGTCATAAGGAATATTCCTACCAAATTCAAGTCTCTGCGCCTTATGGTTCCAGAGATATCGTGATGAGTCAATAGATACCTGGATATCTCTTTTATATATATAGATGTGAAAATATAAAAAATCAAAAGTGCGTGCGTACTAAGTACACATGTCAGAAGTGAAACTTTTTGGCAAACTGATTTTTAAGTCTTGTTTATATTTATACAAATCTAAAGCTTTATACTTTCGCGACTAGAAGGGAGTGGAATTAAAATATTAAAGGCGTCCTAAATTAATACAAATAATTTGTGAAAATCTTAAATAACGAATTGTAAATAAAATGCCACATGTTTTTGTCAATATTGAACTTGAAGTGGAGCAGCGTGGTGAGCCTCTCTCCTATGACTGAGTAGGCCTGTGCCCAACAGTGGGACATTTTTGGGCTACCTTACTTTATCTTTATGTAGGATAAATATAGAAAAAATAGATTTTACCTACCTACATAAGTTACCGTTAGACTCACGTTGTTATAATTATGTGTTGTTCAGGACTTGACTGTGATCTATTTTGATAGTAATTTTTTTTAATAAGGTTATCACAAAGATACACATACCTTATTTGTATTTTATAGAATGAACTATTTTGTTTAGTAGCCGATAAAATAATAATTTAATACAGACGAAGTATCCCAGATCATTATTCAGATCAAGAAATAATTTAAAATACAGATTTTATTTTATGACCTAAACATGATCTGGGAATCGAACTCCGGTACTCCACTAGCAAAATGTGTATTCTCACAATTAATTAACATATTTTAGTAATAGTTACCTTATTGGAAAATGTCTGTTACCACATACGAGATTAAACCATAAATTAGTCTCATTTAAATTAAATTAACATTGAGAGGTAGGTATAAAATATGACCAAGCTGAAATTGATGTTGGACATTCTCAGACTGTATATATTATAAAGCATTATATACTTAAACAAACCTGTATTGCAGGAGGTTTCTTTTTACTCTGTTCCGTGGGTACAGGACGTTGTTGAGCCACAGCTACATTCACCTTCCGCTGGGGTTGACCTTGGCTACGACAAAAACAAAGTCAAATTAGTATTACATACAAGTTTTTTTTTCATTGATATAAAGACACCAGACGCATATAATAATGGATTTCCTATTATTCTTGTAGAATCACGAACTTTGCCAATCGCACAACAGGGCAAGTAGTAGTACATGATTACAAAATTAAATAACTAATTTTAATACTTCCACATTCTAAACCTAATAAACACATCCGTTTTTTTAAAACACACTAATTATTACACGACTCAAATTTATCACCCAACTCACAAATACACCCACCCTCATATAACCACTCACATCACACCTATTAACACATACACATAATAATATTAACTAAGTACATAGTGAATATCTGAATTTTCGCTTTTCATGTTTCTGTATTCTCACTTCTTAATCTCTGCTCTGTTATTTCAAATACTATACAGCAATTTGTGTTATGTATTATATGTAATAATTTGTTAAAACATATTTTATTATTATAAGGTTAATAACATTAACATTACAAAATAACATTAAGGTAAGATTATCAATAAATAAATAAATATAATTATACTAGCGATACAACCCAGCATCGCACGACCATGCGATACCTACATAATTTGTCCTGCCGGGAATAGAACCCAGGAGTTCTGCTAACGAAGCGAATAGTAACGTGGCCATAGAATAGTATCGACGCTAATAAGGTAAAGCAAGCTACAGCGGCCCATTAACATCCCACAGCTGAGCAAAGGCCTCCTCACTCATATGATGGTTTTTAGAGCATAGAACACTATGCTGCTCCACTGTGAATTAGTAGTACACAAGGGCAGTCTCTATTCCTTCACTCTTTTAGCCCACCAATCATCTTACCAACTTGTTTAATTTATTTATACTTTATTGCACACATATACAATACAAATTAGGTTTAGAAATGAACAATACTCTTGTTGAAAAAATCTTGATAGAAAACTCAGTATTAACTTTTTAATTGGCTCAACCCAGGACTCAAACCCAGGACTTCATGTCTGTAGTCGAACTTGCTAACCTCTAGACCAATAAGGCAGTCAGTATCGAAGATAATGCTTAAAGTTATATTACTATGGCTACTAATTTTTCGACAATAAATAAATTAGTGAAACATACTTGTTATTAACTGTAGCAGTTATTGTAAGATTCTCTAATGTTAACTTCTCCTTGAGTGGTTGCTTCGGTCCTGGTTTAGCAACTGTTGGTTTAATCGGTTTTTGCTTGGGTGTTTTAATGGAAGCATTCCTTCGAAGTTGTGAACCACTCTCAGAAGACTCATTTGATGCGGGTTGAGACTTTGATCGCGGTCGGGGGCGCGGTTTTCTTCTGTAATTAATACAATAAATAAATAAACATAAAGCTGCTTTATTTCACACTTGAAATAAGTATCTATAAAAAAAAAACTACAAAAAATTAATATAGCCTGATCGATGATGACAGAACACAGTTCGCCTAAAATAGCATACATTACTTTTTATAGCATATATAACATAAACATTTTTATAAGCAACTATTGGGCTATATTTACAGGATTAAGTTCGAGGAAATCATGTAGTAACTCTGGTATAAAACTTGCCTTTTATTAAATACCAACCCTGGTTTATTAGCAGCATTGAGTTCGGGGAAATCAGCTGGACTGGGTGGTTTCTTGTGCGGAGTTTGTGCTGCTTGTCTCTTATATGCTTCCTCGTCTTCCCATGTTCGAGTGTATTTGTTCGGTCCACGACTAATAAAAGGTCAGAAAATCAAACATATTAATCCAATATATATCACACAACTCATTCGTATGTGTGTATATAACTTAACTCTTCCTAAAACGAATGCATTTTTAACTAAAGTTTAAGTTAACCATTCCTTCCAGTGAATAACAAGATTTGCTCCTATATCCACTAAATTGAGAACTAAGCAGTGACAATGCCGGGCACAGTAATCCTTATGTAGCTATTATATCGTTTGTGTGGGACTAAATTCCTCTTAAACAGTTGGATCGATTTCTATGGAGATTTTGTGTGTTAAACTACAGATTTTGCTATCTTCACAGAATTGGTTACTACGCGGTTAACACTGCCAAGATTTAGTATATGAAAATAATAACGTAGCGCGCTGTGATGATCCAAGTCAAATCAACAGTTCTCTTTATAAAAGTTATGTACCTTTTTTTTTTTAAATTAATCATTAGTTATTTCGGGAAAACCTCATGAAGAAACCTAAATATCCTGGCAGCACCTGCAGCACATACTCATTATTTACTAACGGAATTACATGACTACACAACATACAATGAAAAAAAATATTTAGAAGCATGTAACACTCTTTAAAATATTAAATTGCATGCACAAAAGAATATATAGATAAGATCTATATGCGAAAACCTCAACTCCCTTGAAAAAGTTTAACAATCGTTTTCCAATTTAAACTTTAGAACTCGAAAAAAATATACAAGAAAAAATCTTGTGATAAGTATAAATGTAAGAATCTTTTAGATTAAATACACATAAAAAAATATAGTTATAAATTTCATATAGATATACGTTTTCATTGAAATGTATGTGCAAATAGTCGTACACCACAAATTTATTGTTTTGCATGTAGTAAATGGCCATGGCATTATAAGCAAGAATTCTCTTTATTATATTAATTGCCCACATTCTAACTGGGTTTATATAAAATATTTATTTTAATTATGGGTAGTATCAACGCTAAATAAAAGAAAATAGAAATTTTCTCTTTTTAGACGATTTTTCTACAATAAACATACATTTGTAGTAATGACGCTCTATTAGAATTCATTAAGTCGGAATGTCTAAAAGTTCTATTCAACGTAAAGGGTTTCAAATTGAAAAGATATAACAAATGTTGATTATGAAAAATCCTCTAAAATTAAATTTTTTTTTTGTTTTACTACAATATAACAACCATTTTAAAGTTTTTTTTAACGTGAAACCAAAAATCATGCATTAAAATTCTAAGAGACGACATTGTCAAGTTCTTATAATAAACCAAAAAAACTACGTTTTTATTCAAAGTTGTCTGCTAAATTCACATAGCCATTAAATCTTCACTGAAAGAAAAAATTAATATATAAAAGCGTTTGATAACATTGTTTAAATATACATTAGGTGTGGGTTTGTAAAAAGATATGCAAATTATAAACAATTGTTTCATGCAGCATGCACAGTAAACTAATAAAAACTTCGTAATTATTCACTAACCGCCAATTTCGGTACCTCCACGTTGCAATTGGAATGATGTAAGAAATAATTTAATAAAATACACAATACAAAACCTAGTACAAAAAGATCAGTTCATTCTATATAACTATCAGAATGTTTAATAATATGCAATTATAACTGTATTTATTGCACCAAGACCAATTATTTTTACCTCCTGGATAAGGAATCCAGGTCTCAAGATCGAATCTGGATAGGCCCCACTAAATAACTTTTTCTCAATATATCGACGCTGAAGGCAAAGACGTAGTAACCCACAAAATATAATCAATCTGTTCAGCAATAAAATATAAAAGTGTCCAAAAAAGATAACTGTTTTCGATAAATACAGATATATTTTTTGCTTTTATCAAGTATTCCGTTCTGGTAAGCATTTGTGGATTTGCAGATTACGACGTTTTTGAAGTGAAACTTCTTTAGGCTCATGCGGGTAAAATTTTTACGGATGAAACGCGTGATTAGCGTCACGAAGATGTGTAACGTTTTTTATGCTAATTCGTTTGAAGGTTAGGTAGTTTTAATATTTACAAATAATATGTGGCATTTTAATTTGGCACTCGTCAATTTATCATTGAATACACTATTAAATATAAAATAAAAATATTTCATAAACTTTTCTCTTTTCTAAATTTTAAATTAAATTAATTTATTAAATTCCTAACTTTTTCCCTCCCTCTAATTCTCAGAAATCAAGTTTTAAATTTATATAAATATAAACAAGAAAATTAGTTTGCCAAAGAAATTTCACTTATAACACTTTGTACGCACGCACTTTTTTGTTTTACAGTGTCAATATATAATTTTTGTATACGTCTGAAGTAATATACGACTAGATCGAATTTTATGAAATTTTGCGAGTTCGGGGGAAAATTATTTTTTAGATTGACAAAATTCAGTCCGAATTTCGCCATATTTTAAAAAAGCATCGCAAACAGCGCGTGTGACACCGCGGAGCATAGTAAGTAAAAATATCATAATAAAACCTTCATACTCAACAGGTATATGTTAGCAAAAAGTCTTTAACCTCGTCGACCCGAAGTGGAGGGATTGAAATCCCCCACGGTATACATACATAGTATACTGTATGGATTTTAATTTAACAATAGTATTCTTGTTGTTACAAGAACATTATTGTAGATATTTTCTTATTTTTTTTTTTCTTTAATATTTTTAAAGACCATAAAAGCCTTATAAATAAACCTTTTCCCGTTTTTTTTACTGTAGATATCGCAAATCGTACAAAAATATTATTTTAGATAACAAACAACTCAATTAGTTGATACGCAAAATCTATACTCCTATTATTAGCAGGTTTTGTTTTAATCCGGTAGTGATAAGTTATTTCTCTCACTGAAATTAACGCCGTATTCGGATGACTGTTTCACATTTCCATATAAATGAACTGCGTTTTTTTGATAATAAAATACGCTTACGAAATTTTAAAAGGGTTAATAACAGATAATAATAAATATAGACATACCCATAACGCCTGTTACGCCTAGCATGAGGCGGCGCATCTTCGTTTCTTATATCGTAACCATATATCGCGACGAGTTCATCGCGTGATTTCGGCATCTGAAAATAAACAAACAGGTAACTGCTACTTGTTTGCAGCTGCTAGGTATTGAAAGAAAAGAAGTAACTCTAATAAGATTATTATTAGAGCAGCTTAGTTCCACTATCTGCTCTAATACCATCTGGTTGGATTCAAAATACTGATAGGAGACTTTCTGATGATTTTCAGTCAAACAAAAAGTTTTTCTGAAAATCAATACAAATTGCCCGAGGGAGATCTACTTCCTCGGAGCTTTGTAAAATCAGAAGTTTAGATGGAAGTTTAATAAAAGGAGAAGAATGGATATTGAAGAGATGGAAGGATCATTTTGAAAGTTTGTTTGAAAGAAATGAAGCAGAGGTAAATATGGCCTCTGCGGATAGCAATGAATGTAAGACAAGTGATAGCGAGATTAGTATGGATGACATCATGAAAGCGATAAAAGGTATGAAATCAGGTAAGGCTGCTGGGTATGACAGAGTGTCAGTCGAGATGCTGAAGGCTGGCCGCGGGATTGTGGTAGCTCAGCTGTACTGCCTTTTCAATATATGCTGGGAGAAAGGTCAAGTCCCAAGAGATTGGAGCAAGGCCGTAATTGTCCCTCTATATAAAGGAAAAGGGTCACAGCAGGAGTGCAAAAATTACCGCGGTATCAGCCTTCTTAGTGTCGTCGGCAAATTGTATGCAAAGATATTGATTGAAAGGGTGATTAATGAAACTGATGAGAAAATATGGGACGTGCAAGCGGGATTTAGAAGAGGAATGGGATGTACGGATCAGGTCTTTTCTTTACGGTGCTTAACTGAAAAATGTTTGGCTAAACACCAAAAAGTTTATTGCGCGTTCGTAGATTTAGAAAAGGCCTATGATCGAGTGGTGAGGAATGAGCTGTGGTCAACGTTATCTACGTATGGGGTGAGCGGTTGTCTGATCCAAGCATTGAAGTCTCTCTATGAGGGTTCTAGTGCCTGTGTCAGAATAAACGGAGCGTACACGGAGTGGTTTCCTGTCGAAAGAGGTGTTCGACAGGGATGTGTTGCGTCACCATGGCTGTTCAACCTTTTCATGGATAAATGTTTGACAGATTTAAAAGAATGTATGTATGGGTTAAGAATGAATGAATTACTCATCAAATGTTTACTCTACGCTGATGATCAAGTAATACTTGCGTCATCCGCTAACGAGCTACAGGAGATGCTAAATATTATGAATGAAGCTTTGAAAGGGAAAGGAATGAAAGTGAATGTAAACAAAACGAAAGTTATGCTTTTTGAACGAGATGAATCTATGATGAATGGCAATATTTTGATAGATGGGGAACAAGTGGAAGAGGTGAAAGAATTTGTATACTTGGGATCTAAATTTACAAAAGATGGAACATGTGAAAGTGATATCGAAAGGAGAGTGAATGCAGGGAATATGGTAAATGGTGCTCTGCATGCTTTTATGAATAGCCAGATGGTGTCTCAAAGGGCTAGACTGGCAGTGCATGCTGGAGTGTTGGTGCCAACACTTATGTATGGTAGTGAAAGTTGGGTATGGCAGAAGAATCACAAAAGTAAAATAAATGCGGTAGAGATGAGAGCGTTGAGAAGCATGAGTGGATTAAAACTGAGTGACAGAGTAAGAAATAGTGTGATAAGAGAACGTTGTGGTATAAAAGAAGACGTAGTGACTAAAATTGAGAAAGGTATGCTTAGATGGTTTGGGCATGTAGAGAGAATGAATGAAAGGAGACTGACAAAAAGGATTTATGAGTCAAGAGTGAATGCGAAAGTTGGAAGGGGAAGACCAAGGCGAACGTTCCTGGACCAAATCCAGGACATTTTAAATAACGGCCAGGTCAAGAGTACTCTAAACCGACGAACTTGTATGAAAGGTTTAATGAGAATGAAAGAAGCGAAGGAGATATGCAAGGATTGTGGCAAGTGGAAGGATGTTGTCTCTGCCTACCCTTATGGGAATGAGGGGTGATGCTATGTATGTTTATTCAAAATAGTAAATACTTTTACATAAGAAAACAGAGGCAAAGAACACCACGAAAAGGAATTCCTGGAAAACCATTATAAGTAAAACTATGCAGGGTAAGGCGAGGGGAAGTAGTGGTATAGTAAAGCTGCCCTCTTAACAAACTTGTTTGAGGAATGGTACAAGGATTCATATGTAATAGAGGTCCTGGATTCGATTTCCCGCAGTATTTAGAAATTTAAATAGTCGTTTTTAATTTGTCTAGATCTAGACTGTTTGGAGGCAACAACTGTAGCTAATTATCACTGTACCAGAAAATTCATACATAGGAAATTGCATTCCTAAATATTAAATAAAAAATAAATCAAATAAATGATTTATCCATTACTTTCGGGTCTTACCTGCTCATTTTCATTGTATTTGTCATGAGACCACTTATTTAGAGTATCGGATTTCCGAGGAGGCCGTCGCCTTTCAGCAGGTGCTTCACTACTTTCCTTTTTTTCTACAGTCGATTCAGTGGTAGTATTACTTAATTCTTCGCCACTAGAAAATAAATACGAAGCAAAAATTTACGAAATGCTTGTATAATAGTTTATCTAATAATATAATTTGCAAAACATCTTTCGTAACATGAATAAGCAAGGGCTATTTAATTACTCAATTTCTGTTTTACTCTTATATTAAATATGAATCACCACATAAGAGCGCTATTTGTGTTGTATTTTTAATTTCTTACATAACCTTTTAAGAACGAATAACTTTACGCGTAAAAAAAAGGCTGTAGATCACTGTAAATGTATGTAGTAATTTATAGACCAATATTACTTTTACTTTGCTAAAACACTGTGAGAGAAATTTAATTTTTTGTTGTTACTGATTTTGAAACCAATGCACCCAAACTGGCATCTTAAGAAGAAAAATTATGTGAAGATTGTTTACCACTCAAATCACTCATCACAAAATCTTCAAAACAACTTGGAATTGACTTGAAATTTACGAAATAGATTTTTATCACTAAGTAGATGGTCACTAATTGATTGACCTATCTTTGCTTGAGATTAGGAACTGGGCAGGTTATTCCGAACAGCTGACAATAGATGAATTGATTAAAAGTAACTAAATGTAGCCTTTTTTAAAGGCTCATACTTGCAGAATGTACCAACAGTATAGCAATTGGAATGCATCTTAATTATATAGAAAAACCTACCAAATATTGTTACACCCATATACAACCTATTAACAGAATAATTTGTAATAACTACTAAGAATTGATCGAACAAATCAATAAAAAATACTAAATAACAGCTTTCTACATAATAGATTCAAATTACGCTAATGTGCCTTTAATGCTTCAGTGAACAGCTTGGCCAATGTTGTACTTTGTTGTATTGTAAGCAGCTAACATAAATGAAATGTACAAAAGTAAACCTTATTGTTAGGTAACAAATACAACCTTTGACCAGACACAAGATCATTTAATCTCTACATATAAATAGGATTGTAGTGTCTGCCTGTAATTACGAAAAGAAGTCATCATAAGCTACTAATTGATAACAGCAACTTTGTCTGCATCACATAAGAGAAAACAAAATTTGACTGGTTTCAAAAAGGACACACTCGGTAAACATTAAAAGATATAAACAGGCTAGCTCCGAATATTTTTATAAGTTCTAAAATCTATTCTTTTACTCTAGTTGTTTCTAAGAAGCAGAACTTTTTAAAAGTTAATTCTGTTAAATGTAATTGTTACATTACTTTAACAGTATAAATATTGATATATGGGGTGATATAATCATCAAAATAACAGTAATGTCAAATTTTTTTTAATAACATAACAAATATCATTTTTATTATAAACATTTAAAGAGTCAACATAAATAAATTGAGTATATTAAAAAAATATCTATATTTACCAATTAGTTTCATGAAAGTTTAATGAAATAAACAAAAGTCCCATTGTACTATTATCTAGCAATAGGATTCTTATTAAGGTGTAATTTAAAAATACCTGGCAGCAGTTCGATCATCATGTTCATAGAATGTCCCCCTTTTAGGAATATACTGTGGATTGCTACGGTCTTCATCATCATCTACACGTCTCTCAGTCTCCTTTAAAAGAAATATTGATAATTTAAAAACAAGTTATTATATATATATATATATATAGGATTCACATCTAAACAAAAAGTATTTTGAATTTAATTTTAATAACATCAAGTAGTTACTTAACCCTTAATTAACATATACAATAATAATAAAATCATTACCATATTCAATCAACTTTGCTGATTTGAATTATCAAAGTTACTTCAAATTACATTAGAATATAACTTGCATGGTTTCAGTTATATGTCAGAACTGTTAATGTACCAAAATAACAATTACCATTTTATATTAAAATATATGTATAATCAAATTAAGATTTAATTATAAGTATGAATTGTACTCTCTCCTACTCTAATATTCATAGCTGTAGCCAAGCATATTAATGCAACTTTCTCTAGCAATTAGATAAGTATATATTTCTTTTCACCTTAAATAATTCTGTAACTATTTTATAAATCTGCATTTTCACCAAATAAAGCAACAAAGTGCCCTAAAAGTATTATGAAAATAATACTTAATATATACAACAGTAGGTCATGATTATAGCAAAAGGACTAAAATATTATTAAACTGGTTTACACTTTATTTTCAAACAAACAACATTTTTTAGAATATATCTCTGGATATAAATTAACTCTCTTTACATTGGGTATAACACCATAAAAACATGACAAAAAATAAAATTACCTGCTTTTCTGGATCACCATCAGACCTTTCCGAGTCACTCCCTTGAGAGTCATAATCCGATTCATGCTGTCCACCGTCCTGTAAATTTACGGCAACTTTTAACAATTGCATTTTATAATTTTGCAAATTCACTAAGGGTCCACAATAACTACTGTTTAGGTCAAAGTGTCTAGTAGCATCAAGACTTTAACAGAGAGTGGTATCCAATTTGACCTCAATTTTAGGAAAAGAAATGTACATTCCGACACGCGATTGCGCGAGAGAAAGTACGCGGTGGTGACAGTTTTAGCGGCAAAATGAAAGTTCTAACTAATTGTGAGTGATGTGAATGTCCAACTCACATTTCCTGAATTGTTCTGCTCAATATCTTGCGAAGTATCGGAGTATTCCCCGGAATCATCAGGTTCTCGCCTCCTCGCCACGGACGTCATTTCGGCGTCCCCACGGTTGGCTTGTAGGACTTCCAGATTGATAACGTAGAATTCAACTTAACAAAAGCTATATGTAAGCTATTAATATTATAGTTTCGCGTAAATCCCCTTCGTGGGCAACGGAAAATGTAGGGACGTCAAATAAACAAGAGATCTAGCGGCCATAGAATTTATTCCGTTTTACGTAGACTAAATATAATAAATACAATAGTCCACAGTAATAGTTATGAATCATTATTTAAATTATAGATAATATATTTTTGAACATGATTAAATGTTAACTATTAAGTTTTAGTAACTTAATAGTTAATAATTTCATTTGTTAAAAATTCCATCATCTAATTTTTTTTATCCACTCAAGCTCAATTTATTGGTAACTTGTAGTGCCTGACACGTGATGGTAATAGAGTTTTTTTCAAACGATAATATAATTGTTTTGCGAAAAATTATAAAGAGCCATTTTACTTAAAAGAGTTTAGTCTCTTTCTATATAAAGAGTTTAAGAAGATCCTGTTGGCAAAGGAATTCGCTTTAATTTTTTTGCACCACCTCTTATATTTGACGTTTTAATTCATATGCCACATTTATCATATAATGTTTCCAGACAAACTGCGTTTCATTCAACGTTAACTCCAGTTTGTCAAAATTACTCTTTTGTTTTCTAATATATTTTTTTGGATTGGTTCTGCAGCCTACTTGGGCAAAAGGTTTTGCCCATACAGCCCTCTTTAATATTGTATTAACGCAGTATTGTCAGTTGACTAGTGTTGAGTAGGACATGATTTGAAAATGAGTTTGTAAGACTTGCCTCATTTGTTGCGCTGAGCGAATACAAGGTTCCATTTCAAATGAGGCGAGGCATATTGTAGAAGCGTCTTGTTTGAGTTTCAATTTAAGACATTTTTTTAAATAATTGTAGGTAAATAGAAACTTTTAGTACTTGACTTATATTTACATTTATGCCGTTACTATTTTAGATGTGCCTGTCAAAGTTATTGTCATTTTAATGCTTTCGCTATTTTAAAATGTGCTTTAATGCAGACAAGGATTCCTGGACCAAATCCAGGACATTTTAAATAAGGGCCAGGTCAAGAGTACTCTAAACTGACGAACTTGTATGAAAGGTTTAGTGAGAATGGAAGAAGTGAAGGAGATATGCAAGGATCGTGGCAAGTGTAAGGACGTTGTCTCTGCCTACCCCTATGGGAATGAGGCGTGATGCTATGTATGTATGTAAAGATTCATATTACTTACAAATATTTGCATGAGGTTATAATCTTGTTATGTCTACTCAGTACCTGATTCCGAATGTCGTGTTTGTTTATTTATTTTCCAAAAACATTCACTATCATCACCCGAATCCTCTTTCGATAGTGTAGATGTTACTTAAATATAAATTATTCTTTAGTGTAGTATTGTTATTTAGTATTACACACAGTCCATATACCTGTACTTGTGATTTCACCCAGAGTGCAGCAAAATATATCCAGTCAGCTACGAGCACATATAATAATAATAATCTTTATTTCTCAGGTAAATATACCCATTACAGTCACAGTTAAATGAAATAAATTAATTACAAGATATTTTAGTAATTTAAATAACTAAAATATTAATAAAACTAAAATAAAATAAAATAAAGTAAGATAATTAAAAATATATAATATCAATATACTGGTTAGCTACGAGGTTGAGGGTGCGCGTCTGCGGTACCTCCCCTAGCAACTTAGTGCGTCCGACCGACACGGCCAGCAGTGAAGGCTGACGCCTCCTCCAAACATGTTCGTCTGGAGCCCTTACAAACTTACCTGGCCTAATATAAGTACGCGTTACATTCTACTCCTCTTATTACCTTAAGAATAATGGGTGTGAGTTCCTTCCTAATTCTCAATTCGCTGTACCCTACCATACCCAGAACGAATAGTGTTGGGCACATCAATGGATAATACGGGTATACTCCATACATTTTCATATACAAATACCTAACAATTTTGTTCTGGACCCGCTCCAACATGAGGCTATACTTAGTTTCATGCTGTTGTAGCATGTGCTTCATTTCTTTTCGCACACAGCCTATATTTATTATTATACGTTACTGAAACAGAATACCGGGACATAACATTTGAAGTAGTACAACATGTAATACTGAGGCTCTTAAACATTTGAAGTTTTGTACGGGACAAATGTAAGACTTCGTGTATGTCCTACTCAACGCTAAATGACAGCTGAATAATAACACAATATTGACAGTTGACTTACCACGACGTATTTTATAACAACTTTCAAAACAATATCCCTTATCCAATCATTTTCAATATAATTAACATAAAGAGAGATCTACTATAGTTTCGTGAATTTATTCATTTATTGGGGAAAGAAATTGAAATGTCTGATACTCATATGTAATTATGAATTTGAATTTATATAACATTTACGAGTATTTACAGGTACAATAAAAGTTAGATCATTTGTTTCATTTGCAGTGAAGGCTCTACAGTGCCAGAAGAATTGAAAACTGTACAACTACTTGCTAAAGGTATAATGGAAATATATGAACCACCTTTAGCTACATTAAATACTCATTTAAAAGAGTTGACGTAAGTGAATTATCATCTTAATATGTAAAAGTTTCCTTGTTACAAAATAACAACGGCATCTTTGAGGTAATGATACAAATACTCAATTCAATAGTAAAGTCTTGGGTTCGATCCTCGAGTAGGCAAATATAGGAAATTACATAACACTGTTCTAGTGGGAGGCTTGCAGCTTTGGGTAATTACCATGCAACTAGCAAAAATATAGCGCCAAATAAAAAATTGTGTTTCAGTGTGATAAATAAATTGTCTCTTCTGAGTTAGCATGCTAACATTTTAGACTGTATCACCCAGTTACTGTCAGACCTAAAGTGACACTAAGAGCATAGTTTTTGATGCAACTGCAGAGATGCAATAGTTTTATTGTAATACATATATATGCCTGCTAATGCAGTGTGGTGGGTTATATTATATATATGCCTGCTAATCTGCAGTGTGGTGGGTTTATGCTCTAAAAATCCTCATGAGTGAGGAGGCCTGTGCCTAGCATTAGGACAATAATTCCCTGTGACTTTTTTACATAATTATATTAACTAAATACTGGCAATAATCTGTTTTATTTATTGTAAACTTTACATATTAAGCATCCATTGTAATGGTAATTATAGAAAAAGAAATGTGATTAAGATTATTGTGAGATGTTCTAAATATAGGTTGTGAAAAAACCTGCATAACATCAGATTTTTTGTTTTTAAAAATCATCATTTGTACATTGGAAATAGGTGTGAAAAAAATATTTTGACCATTTAAAAGTGCTGTAAAAGACTACTTAAAAGAATATTTGATTTGCTTTAATTACTGAATATAACCAATGTGACCAAATAACAAAATAATATTTTAATAACTTCAGTGAAAAACAGCAAGGTGTTCTTAACATGCTGTCATCAGAAAAGAGAAGACTTGAAGACTTACAGAATGATGTTATGTTGGATGCACTTGTAAGTCCATCATGTTTTAAAATAAACGCTGAATAATTTTCCATTTTAGCTATTAGTTCACATTATGTTATATATGAACATCTTTTCCAAATTATTAATCATTAATAAAATACTTTTTCACATACTCAAGTTCAAATACATTTTTTCAAATATTACTTCATTAACTAAACTAATTCTGCAAAAAAAAATGGACAGCATTATCTCTTGAAAGTAGATGGACCATGGATTCAAGGAAGTTCTAATTTTACACAATATAACTTACCCTTTGACTTGTATGTCATGCTCAGTCACCAGATTATTTTTTTCTAATAAGAAATACTTTTTATAAGATTTTCCAATATAAGGAAATAAATGATTTGATTATTTCAGTTGGCAGACATAGCAACAAATAAAGAGAAACTAACATCAATAACTAATTCAATGGTCTCCTTACATAAGCGAGTGCAATCTTTACAGGTATGTTGAAAATATTTATCAAATGGTTAGGGCAGTGATTCTTAACCTTTTTAGGTCCATTACCCTTTTGACCTAACTAGGTTCACTGGTTTTACTCCTCCTCCTAACAATGGACTCCTACAATATGTGTTAATACAAATATAAACATAAAAATAATTTCACTTGAAAGACTAATATACCGGATGCTTCAAAAAAATGTATACACACTTTGAACTTCCATAGAAAATTTAATTACCATTCTACAAAGTTAAATTTTAGGAAAATAGAAAGCTGAAAGTCCAATGTAAATGAAACATAAATAACAAATGTTAATACTGTTCAAATTGGTGACCTGCAGCATCAATACAATTCTGAGTACGAGTCACCACAGATTCTGTACATCGTATCAAAACGTCCAATGAGATTTCTCTACACACTGCTTGAATCTCATTCCAAAGAATGTCTAGGTTACGTGGTTTACGTTTGTACACCTCATCTTTTACTGTGCCCCACAAGAAGAAATCCAGTGGTGTAAGGTCTGGAGAGCGTGCTGGAAACTCGATTGGCCCCCTGCGTCCTATCCAATGGCCCGACAAATTTTGATCCAGGTAAGCTCGTACGTCCCTGTGATAGTGCGGCGGAGCACCATCTTGTTGAAAATAAAAATCATCATTACCGTATAATGCACGAATGGCAGGAAATATGGAATCAGCAAGCATTGTTAGGTAATTAATACCAGTTACAGTGCCTTCAAATCGAAAAGGTCCAATGAGTCCCCTTGAAGACAAACCGCACCACACATTTACACCAGGCAAATTTACAGCTTTTTCAATTGTAATGTGAGGATTTTCTTCACCCCAGTAAACACAATTGTGCCTATTGACAGTTCCATTAAGTTTGAATTGGGCTTCATCCGACCAAATGATGCTACCCATAAATCCCGGTTCACGTATCACCATCTCCTGAATCCATTCACAAAATTGCAACCTTCGATCTGGATCGTCGTCATTTAGCTGTTGCACCAGCCTTGGAATGTAAACACGATACTTGCCTCTCTTCAGAATGCGTAGCACGCTGCTAGCACTTACATCACTTTCACGTGCCCCTTGCCTTGAAGATTTGTTAGGAGAGCGTTGAAACAGTTCCAAGACTGCCGTTGATGACTCATCACTTGTAGCTGTTCGAGGCCGACCTGAATGACCTTTATGCACATCACACACTGTTCCATGAACTTCGAATTTGTCTCGTATGCGTGTAATTGTTAATCTTGAAGGTGGTTCTGTATCATACTCCCTTCACCGTCTTTGAACTTCATTTTCATTGCAAACTTCCAGAACCACTTAATAACCTGTTTACGTTCTTCAAAACTCAAACGTATGTCCCCCATGTTGATATTACAAATTCCAACTGATAATATAACATAGAGGGACGATTATGGTGGCACCTGGCGAAGAAATATAACATTAGCCTTGTAGAGCGGGAAAACTACAATAGTTTAAAGTGTATATACATTTTTTTGAAGCCGGTATATTAACTGCAAACTAGATTTATAAGCTTTAACTCAATAAATATAGGATAACTAAACATAAAAAGAGTGATTTAACAATTGTCAATCTTCATTTTGAAATTCAGTGTTTGATAAAATAACCAGCTCATTGTTACCCCAACAAAATACAAGTTTTACTCCTGCAATGGGAATTAACACCAGGTTAGGGACCCACAAGTCTTGAATTTGATTCTTGGTGGAACAAATTTATTTTTCTAATATATAAATCTTATGCCACTGTGTTTGTGTTTACACTTATATGGAGCAGCTAAGCCTTTTTAAATGAAATTAATTTTTCTACAATATATTCTCTGCAACAATATGTAATATTTTGTCACCCTCCTATCGCCACCACCAATTTCTATTTCATGATCTGGCTTTTTTGTATATATCTTGACTGGTTGGAAAATTTACTATCGTAAATAATACCATGCTGCTAAGCGAAAAAATTGTGTTCTGATGAACAGAAGTTATCGAGTTAAATTATTATTTTGTACCATAAAATGTATATCATCTTATACTGTATCGTCCCTTATTATTAAGTAAAGTACTAACCTGACAGAATATTTGTGACTTTTTGCTTTTTTTATTTTTAGTGCACCCTCCCAAGCTATATCTCACTTATTTGTTCTGTTATTAATGAAATACTTTTTTTTTAAATTCTACTGGAAGATAACTGATGTTACTACAGTTTTTGATATGTTAGTTATTTTGGGAAACATTAAAAATAACTATTTAATGAAAGCTTTAAATGTAATACTTATTATTAAGCTCTGTATTCAGTTTAAAAGTTTGTTCCTATGTAAAGAGTATAAGAAGCTGGTTGGATTGGGCTTTAATTTTTTTATATAACCTGTTCAGTCAAAGTAATTTATTACAATATTGTTTAGGACAACATACTATTTTATGTCTGATTTTGTATGCAAATATCCCTGGTTGTTATGTCTATCATTTGTTATGACTAAATATGAGTAGTCCTTTCCTTGTTGTTATGATGGATTTGGACTGCATATTAAAGTAGTTTCTTTATTATGTTTTCATTTGTCAATCTTTAAATTTACTTACGTATGACAAAATATTTTCGAGTACCTACTTTTTGTAATAAATACATATCACCTTCAAAGTTATACCCTCTTAGTAATAATTACTTTGTTGCTTTTTCATTTATTTTTGTGTTAAAGTTATAAAATAGATAACTTTGTTATATTTAACATTGAAACATCATACAAACATTGTTATTTCTTTAATATTAGTGAAGAATGTTGTTGTGTTGCGGATTAATATAATTATTTTGGTAGTGCATTCTTGTAAAATCTGTCTTTTGAATATTTAATAGCTTTTAAAAAATACTTATCTATGAATTAGCTGGTAGGTATAAGAAATGGAATAATTTAACCCATACTAATTTATACATATTTTTAAGCATAGTTATTTTAATTAGTTTAAATAGTTATATTTATATCGTACTATATACTATATTATTATTAATTTATTTTATATTATTGAATATGGCACTCGACGGTAGTTCACAAATCTCTTGTGATGAGGATAAACATCTTTCCGCTACTGACTTATCTGATTCATACGACAGCAGTTATCATAGTTCAACTATAACTCTCTCCTCTTACATTGAAACTGCTCTGTAACCCTGGTAAGAGTTTTAACGCCATTCATATTAATGTTAAGAGCATACCATCTCATTATTCTGACCTTTTAGCAACTTTTGAGAAATGCAATATTTACGCAATATTGGTCTCCGAAACATTCCTAAAACCTTGCTTACCATCCATATCCTATTCTATCCCAGGATTCCACTTGATCCGTAATGATCGGATAGGTAAAGGTGGTGGAGGTGTGGCCATATATTTGCGGAGCCATATTCCATTTACTGTATTAAATAAATCGCCCTCTCAATACTCAGAAACTGCTGAACATATTTTTGTAGAAGTGCTTTTTGGTCACGTGAAACTGTTACTTGGCGTTTATTATAGTCCCTCTCTTCTTCTTTTAAAAGCCTCCTTGAAAAACACGTACCTACAGTTGATCACACAATAATAATGGGTGATTTCAATACATGTTTACTTAAAGATGACTCACGTGCCAAAAAACTAAAAAACATTGTCAACTGATGCAATCTCCAAATACTACCTACCCTAACTGTTCTCCATCCTTACTAGACCTAGTATTTGTCTCTTCTAAAGAACGCGTATTACATGGTCAATTTTCCGCTGATGCTTTTTCGTATCACGAACTTGTACGAGTATATGTATCATTTAAAAACAAACCTCCAAAGGCAAAACCGACTGTAGTAATGCGGCGTAGCTTTAAAAACTTTAAAATGAAGAATTCATGCGAGTCCTTAACAATATTGAATGGGACGTAATCTTCTCAGCTGATACCATAGACAATAAGGTTAATTTATCTAATTCAATTCTGACACAACTGTTTGATACTTATGCTCCTCTGCGTCCAGTCAAGCTAATGCATTTACCAGCCCCGTGGCTCAATGATGAAATAAGAATTCAGATGCAGAAACGAAATTTAAATTAAGACCAAATATAAATTAAATCCAACTGATGAACATTTTGACAAATAAAAAAAGCTCCGAAATCTATGTAATAAGGTTTGTCGACATGCGCAGCGTCGTTATATACATAATACAATAGAAAATAGTACCATGCCTTCAATTTGGAAAAATCTAAAGTCACTTGGCATTGGAAAACAACGTAATATCCTTAATCCGAATATTGACTTGAATGAACTAAATAAGTACTTTGCATTTGTTACGCCTTTGGACACAGTGACCAAGATTGACACTATAAATTCTGTCCCAAAGCCCAATTGTCCTCTTTTTTGTTTTAAATCTGATGATGATGATGTTATATATATATATATATATAAAATATAGATGATGTTAAAAAACATGTCCTAGTTATAAAATCTGATGCAACTGGCAACGGTGGCATAAGTCGAAAAATGTTGTTATTAGTTTTAGATAAGGTGACCTACCTACATTGTCGATCATATTTGAACTATTCTATGATATCTGGTTCTTTTCCCAGTGCTTGGCGCTCAGCATATGTTATACACGTACCTAAAACTACCAATCCCACTTCCTTCACACATTACCGTCCAACTTCTATTCTTCCCTTTTTAAGTAAGGTTGCAGAAAGAATTGTACATTCTCAACTTCGTTTGTTCCTTCGTAAAAATAACCTTTTCAACCCTTTTCAGCCTGGTTTTCAAACGGGACATAGTACTATAACAGCACTCACTAATGTCTGTGATGATATACGGTTTGGCTTTGGCAACCAGCTCGTTACTATCATTGTTCTATTAGACTTCAGCAACGCATTTAATACTGTTGATTATGACGAATTGCTAGCCATACTGAAGTCTAATAACATCTCAGACGATGTTGTCTCATGGTTCCATTCGTACTTATCGAATCGGTATCAGTGTGTTCGTCTGGAGAATAAAAACTCCGCCTTTTATGAGCTCCGTGCCGGTGTTCCGCAAGGAGGCGTACTCTCTCCTCTTCTCTTTGCAATCTTTATCAACTCCATATCACACTCCCTTTCCAGCTCCTTTCACCTTTATGCTGATGACTTACAAATCAACACTTCCGTGCCTGTGGATCAAATTTCATTTGGTATCAACACCATATTCTGACCTCAATAAAATTGGTTGTTGGAGCAAATCATATGGTCTTACACTAAATACGTGTAAGTCACAAGCGGCAATTATGGGTAGTCCTAGACAGCTTTGCAAATTGGATTATGGTACGTTACCACTAGTTTTATTAAATAACATTGCGTTACCACTTAGTACTAATAAAAAGAATCTTGGTCTGATAATGGATTCTTCATTTTCTTGAACAATTGAAGTTGAACGAATTAAGTCGACGTCTTTTTGCGGCAGTTGGCTACTTAAAAAGGTGGAAAAACTTCCTCCCGCTGAAAACCAAAGTTTCTTTAGCAGAAACATTATTACTGCCTCTTATAGATTATACAGATATTACTTATATTGATGCTAATGAGGAAGTTTTAAACAAATTGGAACGCCTGCAAAATCTCTGTATAAGATTTGTTTATCGCCTGCGGAAATTTGATCATGTCAGTGGATATCGACCTCAGCTAAAATGGTTATAAGACTAAGACGTAACTATCATGTTCCCACTTTACTTTTTTCTGTGCTGCATCATCCTCATACCCCATGTTATCTTAAAAATCGCTTCACTTCGAGATATTGAGTCTAATGTTATCCAACTTACCCTTCGATCCCGCTGTGATAATAAACTGCAATTCCCTGTTAGCAGTACAAAATACTATCGCAACTCTTACATAGTTAAAGCGGTTGAGCTATGGAACGCGCTTACTTAATGCATTCGTAACTCTAAATCATTAGCAATTTTCAAAAGTCGCTTAAAATAATATTACTTGTCGGAATAATGATATTACTCGCTTTCTACTCATATAGGTGTATATACAGATATATATATTTTTTTATTTATTATATAAAATAATATTATTATATAGTATTTATTCAAGGGTTGCCTGGAAGAGTTGCCTTGCACATAGTCTAATGTAATATAATCATTTATTGTAAGAATTTGTGTTAATTCAAAATTGTGTGCAATAAAGTATTTTCTCTCTCTCTCTCTAAAGTTAGGCTTACTTCATTCTGCAAGATATTTTAATAAATAAATATTTTTCTATTGTAGGTACGAGCTGCAAATGTTGAAAAGGCAGCAAGAAGTAAAAGTCAGTCTAAGCAAAGTAGTAGTTAGGTTACTTATTTGTTAATTGTTGTTATTAAATTTGTATTATATATGACGAGTCGCTTAATTAACTTTTAATTAAGCGATTCACCTATCGTGAAGAAATGTTTAATAACATTTCAAACATCATCAAACTGGTAAGTATTATATAATACATAGTTTGGGTACTATCTTAATTCATTCAAGGAAATAAAATGTTATTATATTATTTTTTAAAGTATTTAAGCTGTATTTGTAGCCTGAAAAAATGACTTCAACAGTGTAGATCAAATACTTACATAATAAATATGTAAAAAAAGCTTGTTAAGAAAAAAAAATTTCATTGAATGTAGGGAAAATAATATCTGACTGGTCTTGCATCACCATGCACATCTTTGTTTGTGGGGTGGTAAAGAGCCATGGCTTAACTCCCACAGCTTAGAAAATTCGATTTCCTAAATTGCCCTGTCTGCATCTAGGACCTTTAAAAAAGTCTACTATTCTTGAAAAAGAAAAGTCTTGAAATGGTTTACAAGAACCAAGTCGGATTTAGAATTGCTTTTATTTCATAAAATATGAAGAATAAAGAAATCTTTCAAGAATTATTACAGTAGTCCAATATCTTTTCTTTTTATACAATAAAAGTCAGTAGGATTAAATAAAGAGATGAAATCAGATATTTTATTTTATTATATGTTACAATTATTACAGATTAATATTTTAAAAATAAATACAATTGTTAATGCTTATTTGTTAAACAACATTATATAAATGTGCATTTTCATTTGATTTAACACAATATTTAATGAAACAAATCTTATCACAACAAGAGGATCATTTAAAAACAGTTATGTCTAAAAAAACATCAATGATTTTCAATAGTAACATGTTTATGTTCCATATATGTAAAACTAAATTTTAGCCACATTGTGCCTTATAACTAATGCATTTTTGATAATCGTTATATTAGCTTAATATTTTAATTACCTATAATTAAACAAATAACATTATACTTAAAACCCCAGTCAGTATCCATGCCACATAAGTACAATATCATGTTAAAAAAGATTATGTCGATGTTTTATATAACCAACAAAGGCTATGTTTATATTCGATGACAAGCTCCAAAATAATAGAAAAGATATACACATTAAGTTTTAAAACTTAGATATTCTTCACTTAATTTATTTTTCAATAATTTTCAACACTTGATTATACTTACACAGATGATAATTTAGTCTATACCTGATTAAATCTGAGTTTAAATCAAAGTTATTATGATTTTACAATAACACAACGCAACTTTACCCGTCATTATTCCTGTATTACTATAAAAAACTGAATTTTCAAAGAAATCTTTAAATTTTAAACAGTAAAAATTACTTCTTTCCTCATCATCTCGATTTTTAGATTTATAAAACTTGTAGATCATTGCAGATGCGCTTCTTTTAAGACATTGGTATAGGTTATATACATATAAAATTCATTATTTTTTTTTAAGAAACAGTTTTTAGTCATACACATTCCATAAGTACATCTTATATGTAAAAAAATCTAAGGTTATACTCAATTCTGTAATACTCAAAGCTTAAACTGAGACAAGTTAAAGGAGATCGTAATCGTTTCTTCAATTTACAAGCTCTCTTAGACTGTCAGTTTAAGTTTTGTGTACAGCAGATACAAAAGTTATTGTCTATTCTCTAATCTAAATATACTGAGATGAATAAATTTATTTTAGAAATACGTTTTTTTATTGCTACCTAAGACTAGTAAGTGACAGTGGAAATTTTAGAGCCCCTATAGTGTTTTCTCGTGACACATTAAATAGCAAAAAATCAAGTCAGGTTCCTCTGGTTTTTCTTACAGTATGCATGTTTTATATATATTTAGAATAAACAACTATTTCTTTTTTTATAAATAAATAACTTCCACTCGTGCATTTTACTGTAATATAATTATGGATTTAATATGAACACAGAAATATAGTATACTACTGGTAGTAGGGTTTTTATTGTTATCTATTACATTAAGAACTCTGAATCTTTTCAATATCCCTATGAAATATAATCTAATTGTATGGCAGTTATTTAATGATAGAAAGTTCTTAAATTATTTCAATAGTTCTTAAAGTAAAATATATTTTTAAATTGTTAATTAATTAATATGAATAATGTAATAAATAGCTAGGGTATTTCATATCAAAATAAATTTTAAGAGGTGCATGTCATAAGTACTTCTCTATTATCTACTTCAGTATTGAATGTAAGCTATATTTACTTAAGTTTAAAGCTACTATTGAAATAGATTAGCGATTATAAAGAGCGTCTAAATATAGTATTTAAAAATACTACAAATGTATCTTGCAGAAAGGTTAGACACAGCTCATGCAATATATTTAATTTGATAAAAATAGCAAGGTTAATTTTAAAAATTTGGCATTAATTAAGTTAAATCAAACCTTAACTCATTAGTTGAAAGTAGGTACATTATGAAATAACGTGTATATCTGTTACTGTTACAAAATATCAGTTTCTGTTATCTTGATGATTTTGTTATTTTAAAATGTACTTTTAACTACTGAGTTAAGATGATTTAATTTACAATGTTAAATTGTTAACCTTGCCATCTTTACAAAGTAATAACCTATACGAAAAAAACCTAATGCTCTTGTCTATGCCATTTAATAAAGTTCTTATCTAAACTAAATAGGGTCGCATTGTTGAAATGCCATCCAATGATCTCACAATTCACTATCTGATCTACAGTATCATAAACACGACTCATAAACCACTATAATCTGTTCATAATGATACAAATGTTATTACGTAAACCTATTTAGTCCACGAAAACAGAATTTAGTAAGCAAAATTATTAAACTTTAAGTTTATTTTCAGACTACCGTATACGTTTCACCAAATAAAAGATTTATCATGATTTTTTCACGTTAATAAAAATTAATAAGTTACGAGGTACCGTAATTTTTTGGAGTATAAGACACATTTATCATGTTTTAAAATATATATTTTAAGTTTGATACAGTATATTTTTATTTTAACATAACTCTTAGTAGAAAATGGTTCATCTTTAACTTCGTTCAATCGTCTCATTAATGTCACCGGCGTACGGTATTTTTGTACTGAAAAAGTACCTTATCTAAAGACGATTTACTGAGATACATATCATTTTAATCTTACACTCGGATCATAAAATGCATACACCATATGAGTTCATTTTTCTATTTAAAAAGTGCGTATTATAGTCCAAAAATATAATCCTGATTTTTTAAAGTTAATTTCAAGGTTGTATATATATTTGAAAACTTAAATCATTTATATATAATCTGTACGTAATAGAAGAATTCGAATTTCAAACGTATTTTTTAAAATATGGTTCTTTATAATGAATGTTCTAGAACAATTTCGGAATTATACTTTTCCGTAGAGATTCCGTAGAACCGTAACGCAGAACATCTTCGTGGATTCAGTTTCTCCGATTCGATTTTTGAGATCCAATGTTTCACACCGATAACGAATTCTATTTCCGTGTACTCAAAACGCAATTTTATGGAAAATTTCGTGTACTATTTAACAAAATCCACCCCTTGTTGGTTTTAACCGGCTTACTGACCACGCAGAGGGGTGTAATGAGAAATGTCCTATGTTATTTTCTCTGGTACGCTTTAGTAACTTCGCTCAATGCGGTCACCACGAATGATTCGATGCCGGATTCGTTTTGGCCTCTTGCGATACGGAAGTAGCCGTTTTCTCCCCAGTCGCAACCCCAACTGTTTGCGACGAGCTGTGCAAAAAAAGTATATCATTATTATAATTTATTTTCTACTTTACATGGTAAAGCTGCAATTTATCATCGAATTCAGCTCATAATGGAGCTAGCTCGATAACGTTTTTCCTGAATACTTGTTGTGAAGTAGCAACTTTACGGATGGCATGTTTGTTATGTTATGTATTATAAGTATTTGCACCGACAATTTGAAGAATAAATACTAAAATCATAAATGGTGGGGGCAGTGGGCGGTCCTATCATTTAAATGTTACCTAAATTCGCTCTGACGAGAATCGACCAAGAGGCCTCTGCTAGCGAGGAGAGTCACAGCCAGAGACAGTCGCGCTTTTAAAATAACATAACAAAATGAAAGGTATGACAGATAAAATTACCATTGAAGCCCATTAGAATAAAGAGGTTTATAAATCAAAGTTATTTATTTGCTAAATACAGGTTATAATGGTGTATTAAAGTACCCTCACTGTATCTGTTATTTAATAGCATGCAAATGTTTATATAAGTCACTTATTTTGAAATGTCACAATATGTTATTATTAAATCATTAATTCTATTTATGAATCATGAAGTTTCTAACGACATAGAAACATTGATTGAATATTGAAAAAAAAAATATTTTTGAATTTAGATAAATTTAATGATTTTATGTCGTCAGGTTATTTTGATTTGATATATAGATTATAATCATACCCAATACTTCTCGCCACGTTCTTCACCCCAACCAACTATGCGTACGCTGTGGTAGCCATGCATGTAGTTGACACCATATCTGCTGCGCTTGTAGACTCCGTCGCGATAATGGAAGAAGTCTTGATACACAGTCATTATTGCTGTAAATTATTAATTTTTATATATGTTATACTGTTTATAACTGTATAATATAGCACGTTCGAGTTAACTACGTACTTTACATTGATTGACAGATGTAAATATTAAATATGGTCGTATTAATCTATCGTGTCTTTGATCAGTTATATATAGATAGTTAAATTTTATTGAAGTAAAAAGCATAAATTAACAATAAAATAAAGTCAAAATTACCGTTATTAACTATTAGAGTATTAACATAATAGCCATCAAAACAGCTTGCATGCCGCAAGATTTTTTTTTGTTTCTCCATTTCGGAGAAGGTTAATGAGGGTAAAGATGGTTTTGAAAACTAAACGATTACATTTAACATTAATGCTTAAATCAGACTTGCATTGGAAGATTAAGTTAATTGGCTGATAATAATTAATTGTATTTTATTTATTTATTAATTATATAGCATTTATTGTAATCTTGTGATTGCCATATTGACAAATCAATACGCTGCTTTGGGAAATTGTTGACTATGCATATAGATAATCAAACCCAAAAATAGACATTGCGTAAAGTTTTATGCATTTCTATGATCTCCTCTTTAAGTGAGTAAGGGATTATTCAGTTTAATGTCGTCTGACTATATATTTTGCAGTTTCTTTCACTCAATCTTAAAACTTCTGTAATAATTTTGATAGTCAAGATCAGTTTTACTAACAAATATTTGTATCACTTTGAGCCATAGCAACCCATTACCAAGTTTATCTAGTAGGTATATTATAAATTCAGTTTATTTTACAACACATTTCTATGACAAGGGCCGTAATTGACGTTATCCGAAGGGCACCGCTTGATTCTATCACAAACACTTGAAACTTTGATTGTTGAGCCGGTTGTCACTAGCACATGCTTGTATAGCCAAGTGGCGACTTCCTTGATGACAATATAATAACCCTGACCCTCATGCCTGAAGTTTTCATGTATCTTTTTCTTATATTGCCATCTCTTTAAAAGTTCGACTGCCTCATTGGTCTAGTGGTTAGCATGTTCGACTACAGACATGAGGTTCTGGGTTCAAGTCGTGGGTCATGCCAATTCGCAATCGATATTGAGTTTTCTATTAAAATTTTCTCAATAATTTGGCCGAAGTTGGGAAAAATTTGGCGGTGTGATCCATTCCCGTGCCTCGGAAAGCACGTTAAGCCGTCGGTCCTGCGCTTGATCTCTCTCCGGTCGTGTCGTATTGCCGTCACGTCGGACTTTGAGAGTGAAGGAATAGAGAGTACACTTGTGTGCTATGCCTGCCAATCGTGAGCAGCGTGGTGGGTCTATGCTCTAAGAAACCATCTCTCATATGGGTGAGGAGGCCTGTGCCCAGCTGTGGGACGTTAATGGGTTGCTACTTTTTAGTTTAAAAGTTATTTTGAAGATGGAAAGACCAATGTAAAAGTGTATATAATGAAGTACACCAACAAAGGCACAATAAAGTGAACTTTTTAGGCAGAAGAGTTCAGAGTTCATATTATTGTGTCATATAAGTCGTGAAGTGCATATAAATAGTAAGAGCGAAACGTGCTTTAATGTTTGTAATATATAAGACCATCGGATTAAGTCCGTAGTCGAGTACAAGTTAAATAAAGCACAAAAGTTTTGAAATGTACTCGAAAACTAACATTTAAATTGTATGTCAAGTGTTAAGGATTGTCTCTAACTCTTAAATGTTGAGCTGTTACCCTTCAAAATAGCTTGACCTATTTTCATAAGTCATTTTCTAAAGTAAAAGGTTGAGGTAAGTAGCTGACCAATGTCCCATTGCTGGATACAGGCCTCCACACACAAAGAAGGGAGGGTTTTATAGATTTTTGTTAAATTTTAAATTTCCGCTTACAAACGATAAACATAACCACGAAGTAAAAGACACTTAATAATCGCACAGTTCAAAACTTTAGTAAAGGACACAACAATTCTGAATCTTCTGTATTTTTTTGGTTTGGAAACTCATATTTAAAAAGAAAATGAGTGCTACAGGACCACAAAATATCATCATGTCATTGGTTTCTTCAATTTTGATACAGCTTTCTTGTAAAATTATGTTACTATATTTTCAAAGCAGTGATACGTTATATTAGATCACAAATAATTATGCTAGTTAAGATTTTATAGTTATTTTTTTAACTTACCCTGTACTGGTCCGGAATCCATAATATCATACATGATGTCCCGTTCGTTGCCAAGTCTGTATGGAGGTCCAACCTTGTACCTTGAAGTCCGTTGCTTAACAACTGGACGACAACCATCATCGAGTAAATTACCCCTTCGACGGAACGGGCAGTTAGTTCCTTTTGCCTTGTATGGGAAGCATTCCTCGTCCACGAGACTATATATTGAATAATAATAAATATATTGTCACAACTTTTACGATTTACGACATTATTTATATTTGATGAGAAGCTTAATTAGACGCATGAGTGTAAAATTTTTACGGATGATACGCGTGATTAAAGTCACAGTGATGTGCAGCGTTGTTTATGCTAATTCGTTTGAAGGTTAGGTAGTTTTCAAATTTACAAATAACACGTGACATTTTTATTTACAATTCGTTATTTGAAATTTTAATATATTCCTTGTATTCATTTTCGACGCTTTTAATATTTTAATGACAATTAAATTCCTAACATATCCTCCTTTTCTCTGCCTCTAAGTCTCGGAAGCCTAAAGTTTTAGATTTCTATAATTATAAACAAGACTTAAAAATTAGTTTGTCAAAGAAGTTTCACTTATGACATCTGTACTTTGTAGGCACGCAATTTTTTTTGTACAATTTTAATATTTTGCAGGTCTGTCCGTTACAGCAATTCAATAAGTCTGATTTTATGTCAGTTTTTCTTCAATTTCGCTTGGCCTGTTATTGTTTATAAGACGATAAATATCGAAGCCTCCAAACAATCTAGACCTTAATTAACAAAATAGCTAATACAATTTTATATATTTCAAATGCCTAGGAATATACACACAATGAGTACATCAATCATCAATGAGTGCACTTATTAAGAAGCGGATTATTTCCAGACTGTATTCACATTAAAAAATATACAAATTCCATTATATCTTATTGATTTTAATACATCAAAGTTCGGGAGCCCTTTAAACTTTACTCTTACCTTTACTTTATTTTTACATACGAAGTTTATAAACTATACTCATTTTCTGTATTTACGCAACCACAAAGTACACTTAAAACTCTCTATATCTCTATTTAATATATTATGCGTCAGTCAGACAGCGAATTTGTAAGATCAAGGTCATAGTTCCAAAAAGCTTGACATTTACATTTACAGCAATTTAAAAAAAAACTTCGTATATTTATACAACGACATATTAAACCCTGATTATTCTAGAAAAAGCCAATGATTGGTAATTAAAAAGACCAAAGAGTACAATTAAAATGATTAAATTACCCATGTAGTCTAGCGAAGTTCCACCCAATATCAATGTGGCCACCAGTGCAACTTTTTGCCTTCGAAACAACGCATGACAGTAGAACCTGGGGACTGAGCACTATTTTCTCGGCACCATTGGACTGAATTGCAAATCTGTAATAAAAAAAGTTTTGTGAAGTATACCCACTAGTAATCATTCTTCACAAAAAAACCTCCGTCTTCAAATGGTGGTCGACGTATCTCGGCTGCTGCTGGGAATGCCACCGAATTTAATTAAAATATAATCAAAGTTTAATAAGCAAAATTAGACTATAATCCCCTCTAAAACAGCTCTCAAATACAGGAATTTAAAGCCAAATTACATTATGTTAAATAATTTATTTCATAAATACTCCGATAACCCCTAAATATATATACCTATAAATTTCGACTTATATTTACATATTGAAACAATTTTTGAGATAACTTATAAAGTATCACAAAATGAGGACGTTGTCATGTTTAATAAACTAAATAATCAGAGGGTAGGTCTTATATTTTTATGATAAGAATTATTGTAATTGTGTTCAGCAGGTTATTGTTAAAATATTTATATTCTATATAGACTGTTGTAAAAGTTAATAATAGCTAAAAGTTGTAGGTCACAATATATATGTAAAACACTTAATAAAGGGCAAAACACCAGTTAGTTAGTCAGAATTGTAAACTTGCATAACAATCAGTGAAATACAAGTCCACTAACGTCTACCTAACAAAACCGTATGTAACACTTTGCATCTTACTATACTTAAAACGTCTAAGATTCTTAAGAATGCCTATGCAAAGCACTTTGGCTAAAAATACCTTCACTCTGACAAAAGTGTAATGTTCTAAGAGTTTCTTGAAGGTTTCATTTGAAAGGTGTAACATCGTGCGAACTTTGTACATATATAAGCTTCTGCTGTGAGCTTTTTCCTTTTATGTAGGATACTCTAAGTAATTAAATATCCGTTATTATATAATAGAATTAATTTTGTTGATATAAATGCAGAGCTAGATTATCTAGTAACAAATCGAAGAAAATCGTTATACAATATAACGAGTAACAATATGTGAATATGAAGGTTGCGTTTAATAAAAAAAATCTCTTTCAACAACTTAGTTGTTTTTGAATATTATTAAATAACACTACTAATAAAACAATTTATATTTATTTCACAATTTAAGTTTACGATGTCGTAAAATTTTACACGGTTTTATTCTCTACCAATTTAAGATCGTTCAAAAATGTATTCATTAAAATATGCACGGATCAAATTTTATTCTTTGATACCCAGATTTTTTGAACAAAGCCGCGAACGGGCGGACAAATATTTTTACCTCTGCAATATTAACCTTTACTCATTATGAATATGAAAGACTGTATCTTATTAATACTTTTATAATATATATTTAAATATCATTACATTTTATACCGAATTTTCTAAATTTTACTTCATCGTCACGGCATACATGCGATAAATATCCGTAAACTATATGCAAGTGGAAAAAATTAAGGATTCCAAAAATCTAATTTTCCAGCGGTTTTTAAAAAAGCCACTATCTTTGACAAAAGTGATCGTTGAAGTTAAAAAAAGCGATTTAATCGGATCATGCATCGTCTATTTTCTGTGGCACCGTTGGTTTCTGAGATATCGATAAACAAAGAGAAAATTATTCAATTTCATTCAAAGTCCGACAGCGCACCGAGATATGTTCGTATCGAGACCAAAAAAGCTAAATGAACAACCAATTTCAAAAATCCATTTAGTAGTTAAGTTGAAAAAACCGTACACCAAAAATAAAGTCATAAAAAATTCGAAAAATGTATTGTTTATGATTCGTATTTTAGGATATTTAAAAAAAATTTAAACTTCAAGCTTCAAATTCATTTTTTTACTCCAATACAATCATTTTTACCAAATAAACAAGATTTTGTAAAATTGCCAAAAAATATTTTAATTCCTTACTTATTTTTACTCGTATTATTCTATCATAACAAACAAGCGGAAATCTTTTTATTTTGCATATACAGTCAGCGATGAAGATAAAGCGTTGCTTGATATCGATATCATATACTCCGTATACGCGAGTATACCTTAGGAATTTAGACTGGTTATTGAACAGTTCATTAAGCTAAGGAATATAGTTGATTTTTAGTTTAAAAAATAGTAAAGTTTAGCGTCCGCTTGAATAGTCAACTGTAGCGTATGTACACTGTGATATATTGTACACACGTAGGTAAGACGTTTTACTCTTTTTTCTTCATTTGACAAGATCCTCAAGATTTTTTATACTTATTGATGCATTATATTATACTAGCTGAACCCGCGACTTCGTCTTCGTGGAATGTTTTTGAATAGCATTTTCATTAATTTAGGCAAATTGTTTTACAAATAAGAAAATAATAAACAGAATACTCGGCAAAAGGAATATTCCTATCAAATTTCAAGTCTCTACACCTTATGGTTCCAGAGATATCGTGATGCCTTTAGTAACTTGAAAGATGTTAAGAAATATTTTTATTATGTATGTATTGTACAGACGTATAACTTTTACTCTTTTTTACAAAGTTTTCTCTATTGAATGGGATGTTCGAGATTAGCTAACATATACATTTATTTATTCATTTTATTGTACATCACTATTACATACTATATACAGTAAAACTTATATTAAGAAGCGGCTTTACAAAAGGCGACATTATCACTTTATAGCGATCTAGTCCAGACTACCTTAAGAGCAAAGAAAGACAGTAAACGAAAAGGTATTTAAAGACATTTTGACATTTTGTTATGAGAGAATTTATTTGACCCTTTGGTTACTTAAACGATGTTAAAATGGCAGTTTAAAAAATAACAAATCTATTTTAATATTTTTTGAGATGTAAATCAGGGTAGTCTAGATGAATTAAAGAAATATAGTTTCGCTAACGAGGCTTACGTCGTCCCCTTTTTAAAAAAACCATCCAGAGGTTCCTCTTACGTCATAAAAATATAATCAAATGGATACATAAATAAATAAGGGCAATATAATCGTTACTAAGATTTATTACCTGTCAGAAGCGACGGTAGCTATCGCTATAGCCCAATCAGAACCGCACCATTCTTGATCCACAATAGGAGATATGTAGTTTGGCCAGTGGTCTCTTGCATCGAAGTGCGTGGGGTAGTTTATATCTTTGCCGTATTGCATTGGATTCATGTTCTTCGTTTCACTCCTAAGAGGGAGAGTACCTAAAAAGTCAAGCCACTGTTTAATGCTACGTCACATAAATTTCTCATAAGGAAAAGCATGCATGTTTTGAAAAAGTCGATAGGATTTCAGATTATGTGTCAAGTTATTTAAAAATGTAACTGTAGGTTTAAGTTTTTATAAAGTCAAGTTGTATATTGGACCTCGCTTAGCTGTAGCTCAATTTTACTTTACTAACACGCATGGAATTTCCGATTCCTGAAATCATGTCAAAAAAAAAACATTAATTTAAAAGTTATTTGTTAAGTAAAAGAAGTACGAGAAATGCGGCGTTGCACATTTTGTAATTACAGCATGCAAGGTGTTAGGAGACCGCTTCTGAAACCTAAGACAGACTATAGTACCAATGACACCTTTGATAATGGGACAGAAAAATTCGACTCTGATTTAAAAAAAATCATATTTTTATAACGTATTATTAGCATTATTTATGCTTCATCGTGTTATTACAGCTAAATGAAACGTAAGTTTTATAAAAAAATACATTACTTTACTTAAAAAATCGATAACAGCTGACGCTTTAACACACGGGTCAACGTTCTTTGAGCAGTTCGTTGACACGTGCGTTGATCCATCAGCTGTATTTCATTTTGTGTATCATTGCTGGTTTTTTTTTGTAAAGTTATGTATTTTTTTTTAAACTATCGTTTCATTTACGTGTACTAACATGATCTAGCGTTATAATGCTAAGAAAACGTTATAAAAATATGTTTTTTTTTAAATCAGGTTCGATTTTTTCTGTCCCATAATCAAAGGTGTCATTAGTACTATCATCTGTCTTCATTTTTGGAAGCATTTTCCTAATGATAATAAAGTCAGTATAAAAACAATGGGATTTTTTTTTGTATTTTTTCATTATTTTTTGTATCTCTACTCTGTTGTTTGAAATGACATAAGTACGTAATCCTTTATTGGCCTTTGTGTATGTTTATTTACTTCTGTACGTATGATTGTCAAAAACGATGTTAGATTTTTAATAAATACGTTATATCAAATTTTGTTTTTGCTTTTTTAGGATATCAGTATGATTGTATGTTTGTTATTCCTAATAAGGAAAACTACTACAAAATGTGCTAGAAAGAACATTAATAACACAATAATTAAATGACTCCAAATTGTTTGTATATGATGTCAATAAGTACACTGACCTAGTTCTAATGACTGACTGTAACAATTTGGTCTTTTATATTTAATTAACATTTGTTCTGATAAAAAGATTTTTTGATAGCCTTATCTAAATCGCAGATACCATCTTCATAAATTTTACTATGAAATGCTTTTAATTCTGTTCTGTTATACCGGTCTTACGACAAAGATACAATGCAAATTGGTAAATTAGAACTAATGTTTTCAAATATTGTTGAGTGTTGTTCAAAGTTTTAATCCTAAATATAATACACTTTTTTATTCATCCACTCAAGTTCAATTCCATTTTAATCATTTATAGTTAATTACACTTGATGTTAATAAAGTTTTTCAAATATCAATTGAATATTATTAACTAATAGTATTTGATAAGCGCAATATTACCTGATGGTAAGTGATGATAAAGTCTCAGACGGAAGCGAGCTAATCTGGTAAAGGATAATTTTACTTATTATGGTTTCTGCACAGCATCGTACCGGCACACAACTCTATTACCTTGATTGGTATCGTCTGTCATTACATTGTTATCAGGCAACGAAATCGCTCCAAAAACGTTAAAAGATTTATTTCTATATAACCGGTTTAAGGAGTTCGTACTGGTTGGCGCTACCAATGTGAAACGTATCTTTTTAATACATACATACATTCATAGGATCACGCCTCATTGCCATAGGGGTAGGCGGAGACCACTTCCTTGCATTTGCCACGATCCTTGCATATCTCCTTCGCTTCTTTCATTAAACCTTTCATACAAGTTCATCGTTTTGGAGTACTCTTGACGTTGCCCTTATTTAAAATGTCCTGGACTTGGTCCAGGAACGTTCGCATTGGATCTTCCGATTCCAACTTTCCCATGCACTCTTGATTCATAAATCCTTTTTGTCAGTCTCCTTTCATTCATTCTCTCTTCGTGCCCAACCATCTAAGCACACCTTTCTCTAATTTAGTTACTACATCTTTTATATCACAACGATCTTAAACGACAACCTTTTTAATATGATTCTTAAAGAAATTAGCGAGCAATTTGAAATGTCAAAACGTAGCTAGTCCCACTATTACTTCAACCTTACATATTAAGTATTATATATCTTGTATTTCTCTAAGCCTACTGAGAGATCTGATCTGAGAGTGTAATCTAGAATTGTTGTAAGCAACAAAGTGGTCAATAAAAGTGACACTTAACTGGAGAATGGAAAATTAAAAGCTCACAGCAACTAGTTGACACTTATCTGATATTATTACTTCGAGACATTGGATGAAACCTTTGTCAAAGCCAAGATACACTTTCAAATCTTGTCTTCTCCACGGTAACATCATGTATCGTTATTTTATAGTTTTATATATCTTAAAACGATTGTCTGTTATCCTTTTGTGGATCAGAATCTTAACGGACGTTTCTAAGAAGTAGACTTCTTGTTTTGTAAAGTCGATTAGGCAGACCTAATTGACTTTACAAAACTTTTGTATGTATAATGTGTGTTCGTTTGTATGTCAACAAAATTACTGATATTGTTTGCCTTTTATGGTCTAAAAATGCTGAACAACTACCACTATTCGATATAAAGATAAGTTCACGTGACGGTTGTTTAAAGGATACTAGGTTAATTTTAGGAGTTCAATCTTTTAACCTTAAATTTAATATTTTCTTTATTTATAGCAGCTATAGATCAATAGAGAGATAATATGCTGCATTGGACACTTCGATACAAAGAAATGTACAATAACGCAGTACTAGGATTCTCAATGGAGGAGAGAGTGCGACAGGAAGGGCAATTGTGCTAGCCTGCTCTTCCTCAACTAAACCCTTAAGTCGGATTCACCCGGGGCGCCAGAGCTGAATGCCTGGATGAAGAGGGTTCCACTGGGTTTTAATGGGTAACCTGGTACAACCAGCGAGTCCCACACTCCCGGATGCAAGTTTATACTGCATCCGGCGTGCATAAATAAAAAAAGATTTTCCAATTTCCAAGAAAAAAACAGATTATAAGTAACAGTTATCAGTTTATATTGTCATATTTAAAGTTTCTTTTCGTAAATAGATATCAACTTTTGAATATGTTGCATTGTGATTTCAAAATGACTTCCTAGAAAGTTTAAACGATAAAAAAAATTACTTTAAATCGACCGAAAATGACAAAAAATATCGCAGGTTCTCAAGCATTTATTGGATTGCTTTGTTTTTCAGTACCTAATACTGTTAGAGCTTAAATAAAGCATTTGCAGTCAGACTTAGCGTTAGGTCACGGTCGATGTCAGTACTTTCTCTCAAGCACTAGATTAGACTACTTTCACTGCTATTGTTCTCTTAATCTATTATTAGCACGTCAAAAATCTAGGCTATCTGAGCAAATTTAATTCAAAGGCCTATTTTGATAATTTTATGACATGCGCATTTGATGTGTCCCAAAACTGTACTATAAAACATTTATGTTGGATAAACACTTATTCTGAACAATTTCTAGTTGATAAATAAATTTTAAATTTAGCAAACTAGATTAATTGTTATGAATCAACTTAGAAATAAAAATATATACTCTTATGTACATAGATCACAGCTCGTCTGCAAAGTAAACTTTATTGACAGACTCGCTGGTGTAATGGAGCAAGTACAGGCTTCCTTATTTATTAAATTCGTTCTGCTTTTAATCGAATCCATGACATTCAATTACTTGAAAGGCATTTAAAATTAAAAAATGGTATTTACAAATTAATTTTCAGCTACGACTTGTTAGCACTAAGTAAGGTAAAGGTAAGTAGCAGCCCATTAACGTCCCACTGCTGGGCACAGGCCTCCTCGCTCATGTGAGAGAGGGTTTTTAGAGCATAGACCCACCACGCTGCTCCACTGCGGATTGGCAGGCATAGTACACAAGTGCACTCTCTATTCCTTCACTCTCATAGTCCGATGTGACGNGATTTGAAGCAGCTGCTTGATATTGACATTTTGTGGATGTTGTATGATTATTTCTTTATATTTCTATTTATTGATGAGGAAATTAATTATTTATATAATATATTTAGTATATTTGACTTCCAATCAAAAAGTTTAATAAAATTAATATAAATAATTTTTATTTTAATATTTATTACTATAATTTTTTTTATAATTTCTTGTATTTTTATTTTCTTATCATTTTTAATTTCTAAAAAATCATATTTAGATCGAGAAAAATGTTCTCCTTTTGAGTGTGGATTTGACCCTAAATGTCTTCCACGAATTCCATTTTCCCTTCATTTTTTTCTTATTACTATAATTTTTTTAATTTTTGATATTGAAATTGCATTAATTTTACCAATAATTATTTCTTTTAAAATAACTAATTTTATTTTATGATGAAAAATTAGTTCCTTTTTTATTATTATTCTTTTAATTGGACTTTATCATGAATGAAATCAAAATATATTAAATTGAATCATTTAGGATTATAGTTTATTAAAACATTTAATTTGCATTTAAAAAATATTGAAAATCAATTTATCTTAAATAAGAAGCAATTTGCATTTAATTTCGACTTAAAAGAAAGAGTATATACTCCTTATTTATATTAATTGAAACCAAAAAGAGGTATATCACTGTTAATGATATTATTGAAATAAATAATTTCCAATTGAAATATTTAATATTAAGCTACTAACTTAATTTATAGTGATTGAATTCATTAATATTTCTTATTTATATAGTTTATTATAAAACATTACATTTTCATTGTAAAGATAAAAAAATTTTTTTTATAAATAATTTACTTAAAAATAAATTTATTACCTTAATATCTTCAATATTATACTCTTAATTAAGCTATTTAAGTATAAAAATAATATAAAAATATAAATCATTATTCATAAAATAAATCTATATAAATAAATTTTAAAATTATTTATTTGATAAATATAATTAACAAAAGAATAATATTTTAAAATATTAAATATCCCTTGACCTCTGTATAATTCTCTTCAACCTATATCAAATTTTATTAATATTTTATTCCCTAAATTTAAAAAATAATAATTTATTCCATATGTAGATAAATTAGGTATAAATCATATATATGTAAAAAAAAAACTTAAATTATAAGTACTTAAAAATTTATTTAAAGAATAAATTTTTATTTTCCTAATTAAAATTCCTATAATAATCCCTAACATTATTACATAAATTACTATTATTTTTATATTAAAAGGAAGATAAATTATATAAGGGTATGAAAATATTAATCAACTTAAATAACTCCCAGAAATTAATCTTATTATTAATAAAATAAATATACTTTTTAATATAATATAATCCTCTTCAAATAAATTATAAATAGTAATTAAATTATAATCCTCAATTATTAAATATATTAATAAACGAATAGTATAAAAAGATGTGTATAAGAGACAGTCTCAGAACCGTAGGTCATCACTGGCAACACGCACTGTTCGAAGACTTTGGTCTTCAGGCACTGAGGATTATCGGACGAAAATATCTGGCGTAGTTTCCCGAACGCTGCCCAACCGAGTTGGATTTGTTAGGAAGGAAGATATATTAGGAATTTTATGAATTCAATTGTCAATAATTGTTGTGGTACGTATCTTATGTATAAATATAACTAAGACTTAAAAATAAGTTTGTCTAAGAAGTTTCACTTCTGACATGTGTAAAGTAGACGTAAGAAATGAAACTTCTTTGGTGCATCCACTTTTAATTTTTTTTTTTTGACAGTGTCATATACACTGACAAACAACAATTTCTATAGTATTTAACAGACTGTGGCGGTAATATGGGCGTAAAGGTCGCGTTTTTGATTACGAATTCTTTTTATTTCGGTTAAGTTTTGATCACATTTTTGTAGTCAAGTTGAAACATTCTGCAATTATCATTCAGCTTTTGATTCTGAGGCGGTACAAAGTTAGCCGGATCAGCACGTAAAGGTATATAAATGATTGTCATAGGCAATGAAGTTGTTTAATAAACTCAATGGTATATTATTGATACTTTGCGTAACAACAATTAAATGGCTAATTGATACAAGTGGAATCCAACTAGGAAACAAACTATTTTTGTAGTTGATATAATCGCTGAAGTGTTTTGCAATAATATGCAAGTGTGTAGTATAAATTCCGGGCCTCGTGGTCTTAATTGTGTCTACGCCCTGGTAGCTCAAAACCATTTTCAAGTTATTTTTATTGTTCCGATAAAAAAGTCACCAGGAAAATTTTTGTCAAATCAGTCTAGGTTAAGTGATAAACGGATTTATTTATTGCATAGTTTAATTATATACATACATAGCTTTAAAACAAGACTTTTCATATTCTATTTTAAAGATATTTTAAGGACTGAGTACATATAAAATGCACTATTTTACAATTGCTTTAATATTTCAAAATACCTACGCAGACGCGGTTACACATATAAGTTGCCGCATATGGTACATTTCAATTTGCGTTAAAATTATAAATTTCACGCCAAATAAACAAATGTTTCGTTCTTGATCGGCACAGCATTGTTGCAGAACTTCCTGGTATATAAACAATATATCAGATGCAATAAACAATACAATCGAGGACTTCGAGCGTATGAAAATAAGGAACTGATGCAAAAGTTAAAGTATAATTGTGTATAACGCATCTAGCGCGAAAAATAATGCATTCTCGCCCTCGAATATTTAGGTTAATAGCGGGCGAGGATACCCTATTTTATTATTAAGAAAAAAATATATATTTCATAATAAAAGTTACAAATCAAATTAAAGTTAAAAAATCTTAAATACATACTCAGAATGATATGGCGAATCAACATGCAAAAATCGTAAAACAAAATCGAGATGTAAAAATGGGAGATGGGGGTAGGAAGGTGGAAAATACAGCCAAGTCTCACACCGTGCCACGAAATTTTTATAACTTATAAATGCGGAAATGAAGCCTGAGAGACTACTTTGTGATAACACCTACAACTTCGTTTTAATTTATAGGATTTATCTCTACTTTAGACTTAAAACATGTATTTTTACAAGGACAATAATTACTCTAAAAACCTTCTTCAGTTAACATAAACGTTAACATAATTTGATTGAATTTTATTTTTTCTAATTAAATCTGGCAAATCAATCGTGACTTTTGTCCTGTTCTTAAGCAGTTGGCATAATCGAATTAGTTTTTTAATATAGACCAGTCGAGCAAAACATTGGTCGAGAGTCGACCAATGTTTTTTCCTTCTTTTTCATAAAAGAAAATCTACTGGGGACGCATCAGTGCATATCTTAACTGGTATGCATTGTTGCAAATTTTTTATCTCATAAATTCCTGATTAATAACATATCTATTAGTATTAACATAACCTGAATGGTGATGTCATTTTAAACATATAATAAACTTTTAATTGTAACGATGTTATTCTATTTTAATTGCTCAGATTGTACATAATGAAAAACGATTAATAAATTTGATTAAATAAAGACCCAATCCGAAAATTTTGCAGAATCGAGAATAGTCTATATTTTCTATGATCAAAATAGTATATTACGTGCCTAGGGACGAAAATATGACAATGTACCCGGCGTGATAAAAATTTTGATGACGCAGCAAAACAAATTACCAAATGTTTTGTCATTTAAAAGAATCTCAAATACATGACCCGAGAAATGGAAGCATGCGCCCAACTTACTCATTTATTGAATTGGAGACCCTGTGGCACTTTCGGCCCTCAACATAGAGCCGAAAATACGAACTTTCGATCCAGTTATGATGAGGAAACTCATTTTCAAATGGGCATATTGTTTATACTAGTTACAAGCTGAGTCAAACAACTTCGTAAGACTATTAAAAATAAGGTTGGGATTGGAGTAGGAGGCAGAAAAATATTTTACGAGTTATTAACTACGTTAATTGTATAAAAGATAGTAAGGGGAAAGTATTGTCAGATAACGAAGAAATTAAAAAAAAATGGGAAAGATATTTTGAAAACCTAATGAATGAAGAGAATAATTGGAGTGGAGTGTTTGAAGATGTTCCATGGAATATGGGAGTTGTTAGAGAGATAGGCATAGAAGAAGTAAAAAGGCTGTCCAAAGTATGAGAAACGGTAAATCGATTGGACCAGATGAGATACCAATAGAAGTGTGGAAGTTTCTGGAGGTGGATGGATGGACGTGGCTGTCTTTGTTCTTCAATAAGTTGTTACAAGAAGAGGCGATCCCTGACGAATGGTGTATCAGTTCGCTGGTGCCTATTTTCAAAAACAAGGGTGATGTACAGGACTGTAACAGTTATAGAGGAATAAAGCTCATGTCACACAGCATGAAAGTATGGGAGAAGATTGTTGCTAGACGAATGAGAGAAGAGACGAATGTGACAGAGAATCAGTTTGGGTTCATGCCAGGACGTGGAACAACGGATGCCATATTCTCACTTCGCCAACTTTGCGAAAAGTACAAACGAGTACATAAGAACTTGCATATGGTGTTCGTTGATCTGGAGAAGGCATATGATAGGGTACCCCGTGAAGTCTTGTGGTGGGCTTTGAAAGAGAAAAGAGTGCCTGGGAAATACCTGCGTCCTATCCGTGCTATGTGTATTGATATATGTATTGATATGTGTATTGATATATATATGAATATTGTAAAACAGCAATATTCTCAGATCTGCCAAACATACACAAAAAATATAATAATAATCTTCAACCCGTTTCGAAGGAGTTTTATAACAAACACTGTGATAGGAAATTTTTATAAAGCAGATAATATAAGACCGAACATTATCTATATACGAATAATATAAGATCTAGATACATATACTGTAAGATGGTATAGACGCTTCAGAAAAGGCTTGAATATTAATTTAGCTTGTGTGTCATTTAAAATGACCACAAATTGATGCATAAGTGTCCACTTTGATTTCCATAATGATCGAGATAACATTGAGAAGAATATAAAATTTAATTAATTTTATTAAAAAACGAATATTTACTATGCATAATTTTTTAAATCGATATGTGTATTCAATTTTATTATTATCAAACAGTCTACCGAATGAGATCAATGACACGTATATGTAAATTCTATTATACAATGCATATTTAAAGAAGGTCTGGGATATAGTTTATATAATTAAGTCAAAAGTCTCGAGGTCAGCTTGTTCGGCTACGGATATGTGGTCCTGGATTCTAGTCCCGGGTCGGGCGGATTCAAAAAAATAATATGGAGTTTTTTGTTGAGAAATCCTTAGTATTTGTCCGAAGTTGGGAAATTGGCAGCGTGCTCCATCTCCGTGCGTCGGAGAGCACGTTAAGCCGTCGGTCCTGCGTCTGATGTCTCTCCAGTTGTGTCGGATTCCCGCCACATCGAATTATGAGAGTTAAGGAATGGAGATTGCACTTGTGTATTGCATACACTTGCATGCTATGCCTGCCAACCCGTAATGAAGCAACATGTTGGGACGTTGCTCTAAAGCCCTCTCTCCTGTGACAGATGTAGCCTATGTCCAGCTGTGGGAGGTTTATGGGCTGCTACTTACCTAGCTTACCAATGGTTAATAGTTTGTATACACCATCGCATCGAAATAAAAACTTTTTGCTTGGCGGCACCTTCGCTGGTAATAACTAGTCTCGATCGAAGATCAGCTCAGACCTGCCGGGAATAACACCCAGGACCTTGCTAGCAAAGCAAGCACTCACACTATTACCCCACTGAAGCCTTTAAATTGTAGAATGCCAATATAAAACTCGTCGTTTTATAAGCTCACTTTGATAACCTTTTCTTTGCTTGTTCTCTTGACTTGAGAACATACAAAGAATGTTTTTTTTTATTCTGCAATAAACCACATATATATTACTCTCTTTTTGTATCTTGCTAAAATATTTCTTAACCGCATCTATTATGACTAATAAATATTTCAGCTTATAGCATAAATATCTCCGAAAAAATTCTGATTAATGCTCTTTTTTAATAAATGATACAAGATCTGAGGAATCATATAGTTTATTAAAAGAAAATAAAAAATTCCATGTTAGTCATTTCAAGTTAAAGCAACCGAGACAGCTTTTTATGCAAAATTCAGAAATATGAGCTTATATGCAAAGACAAGAAGTAGTGGAATTTCTTGTTCTAAAGTTACTTACGTCGGATATATTTACGTTTAGCGGTCGACACAATAATTTCATGTCATAACTTTCTTTCTGTACCAACTTTCCAATGCTGACAGATTTTAAAACAATGAGAAAGACAAGCTGGCAGATTTAACTGCCTTATTATATTTTACATATGAATTAATCGTATACTTTGAAACAGTGGCGGTTTGAAATGGCGTGGTGGGTGTATCCTCTAAAAATTCTCTCTCCTGTGAGACAGACTCAATATTGTAGACAATATTATTATTTTTTGCACTCTCCTCTTGAACGACCATCGCGATGACATCATAAACAAAATATACTAAAGCATATATTTTTTCAATCTTGTTTCCGCGTTCAATAGACATTAAAGTGCATTGACTTTTTTATAGTGCAGGAGTCCACATGTTTATAAATAAAAATTTTATTAAAATTTGTATTTTTAATTCAATTCCGACGTAAAGTTGTAATAAACTTAATGTATCTCTATAAATCTTTTTTTATTGCTAACAGTTTAGCGCTTGACTATTATCACACCTGATGGTAAGTGATGATACAGTCTGGTAAGAGACACTTCACCTTTTATAGTCTACACAAAGTACTCTACTTGCAACACAAATGTTTTGCTTGGCGGTACGTCTAGTTGGGTGGTAACTAACCAGGACCGAATTCTTCCATGGACGAATAAAAAATTGTTTTAAAAGTTAACGTCTCACTGCTGGGCACAGGCCTCCTTACTCATATTAGAAAGGGTTTTTAGTGCATTAACCCACCACGCTGCTCAACTACAGATTGGCAGGCATAGTAAACAAGGTGCACTCTTTATTCCTTCACTCGCACAGTCCGATGTGACGGGAATCCGACACGACCGGAGAGAGATCAGGCGCAAGACCGACGGCTTAACGTGCTCTCCGAGGCACGGTGGTGGAGCACACCGCCAGCTTCCCAACTTCGGCGAAATATTTAAATAATCTTAATAGAAAACATAAATATTGATTTTTGAACTGTCTAGACCCAAGACTCGAACCCAGGACCTCATGTCTGTAGCGGAACATGCCAACCACTAGACTAATGTGACAGTCTTATAAAAATTGTTTTATTAACGATTAATAATTTGAACAAAATATATTATGTACTAAAAGTGTGATTTAATAGTAATAATTGCAAAATAAGATTTTGTTTATCTTCTAAGCACTGTTGTCTGTTAGTATAAAAATTTTCAACTCCGATCTCTTAGACTAAGATCTACTTAATATGCCAAATAAATCGCTAGGTGACTAAAATACCTGCAATATTTATATCACTCCAATACGAAAACAGTAATGTTAAAAATAGTATTCAAATAATAAATCTTTATGCCTTTTTCTGAACACATATCTTACACCTGTTAATTAGACTCACTATTAAACATATTACAATATTAAAAATTGTATTACATTGACTAAAGCAAAACTCACTCATTTTGTTGTAATATAAATATATGTAATTCTTAGGACTTGATGCGATTAAGTACGTAAAGATTTTAAGTAGATACTTAAAATCTATTTTAATCTCTTATTGTAAAATAGATTAATTCACATTTCTTCCACTACCTGATGTTATTCGATCGTTTCATTAATGAAAAAATACAATAACTTAAACTTACACAGTAAATCTCGTATACTAATATAGCCTTATATTAGTAGTACTAATATAGCCTTATATTTCTTCATTAACTGAAATTTTAACAGACAATAAATCGCTGTTTTGGAAGAATAGTAACAAATCAATGGCATATTGGCATTTTGAGGTGCTAAAGCGTCGTTTTTGTCGATTTCATGGGTTTTTAATATAAAGAAGTATAGGTTATCTTGATTCTGGTGTATCCTTGACTAAAATTTGGAATGATTCCTCAAAAACAGCTATATTTTATTAGAATCTAAAAGCTAACCTCATTTTTATGAGGATATTATCACCAATATAAGAGAATTATATCTATATATAAGAGATGTATTGGCTCATCACGATATCTTTGGAACCATAAGCCATAGAGACTTGAAATTTGGTAGGAATATTCCTTTTGCCGAGTAGAGGTCATGTTTCTTATTTGTAAGACAATTTGCCTGAATTAATGAAATTGCTTCACAAAAATCCTTTCACGCAGACGAAGTCGCGGGTTCAGCTAGTCTAATATATAAAATATCATGCATCTAATCTCTATCTAATCAATCTAATATATATAGCATGCATATCGGCTAGGGTGGAGAAGCGGACAACATTTTACTTTCATCCCCCTAAATGTTAAGGGTGATCCAGCCCTAAATATTTTTTTAAATTTTTTTTGACACAATACTTTGTTTTTATTTTTTTATGATACAAAAATACATACAACCCAAAATTTTCACCCCCCCTACGATCAACCCCTATTTTTTAATAGCAATAATAGTTATTATAAGGCAAAACAACGTTTGCTGGCTGACCCAGCAATGGTAATCAAAGATTTTGACTTATAACTAACACATCAGCAGTTTCCACACTAATAACTTATAAATTTGACAATATTGCTTTGGTTTTGGACATTTATATTAATTGTTACCTGAAGTCTTTGAGTTATGAGGTATGATAAACTTATTTTATGACAAATAAATAGCTGTGGAATGTTTAGTCCATCATAATCGATTTTAGTGATGACGGCATCCGCCATCACGATCAACCGATTAAGGACACACTAATCTGACGAAGACAGACGACACGAGGTCAATTTTAACTTATAACGGCCATTAAGTTTTTTATTGGTCCTGACATATTTACACTTGACCACGATCCTATGTGATCATGGGTGATGATGGATGCTATGATGTAACGTCCTAACTCCGACATGCATAAGGGGTCTTCAAAACTGATCGCCGCACACTTTTATGATTGTTGTCTACACTAATATTATAAAGAGGAAAGATTTGTATTTTTGTATGTAACGAATAAACTCAAAAAGTACTAGATCGATTTTAATAATTCTTTTTTCATGAGAAAGCTACATTATCACTGAGTAAGATAGGCTATATTTAGTACTATAGAAATTTTTAGAAATTCCTATTAAAACCAACCGAAAGTGTAAAAAAATTAGCCATAAAATGTCTTTCATCGCATGCGCTGTGAAGAGTACTAATCATAGGACAAAAAACGGATATTATTTAACAACATTTGATACAATATCATTTACACCTATATATATTTGAAAAAATTAACCCATTACTTCTTAATAAGCATCTCACAAAAGCTGTGAGCTTTATCAACATTTGAATTATAAAACTACTAAACGGATTTTCTTTATAGTGATTCATGATTTGTCTGCAGGAGGAAGCACTGGTGGCAACTTACCACTGCAGGGTTGCCGTAAGGTCTGGAGGTGACCGTCTCGAAATTGACGAGGTTCAAAGAGTCAGGGCCCTTGCCGACAGGGTCTTGATTCAAGCTTGGGTGGAGCATCTAGAGTCTCCAAGTGCGGGTGTGGTCACGGTGGAGGCGATTGGTTCTCGCCTCGAGCAATGGTTAGCTAGGCGGCACGAATCGCTTACCTTTAGGCTGGTGCAAGTACTGACCGGATACGGATGTTTCGGAAAGTACTTGTATCAGATAGCACGACGGGAAGAGTCCTCTATCTGCCATCAGTGTGGTGCGTCTGTCGATACGGCGGCCCACACTGTGGCAGAATGTCCGGCTTGGCGACCACAGCGACATCCTTTGGTGTCTCTCACTGCCAAGTATAGTGGGTGTCATGCTTGACAGTGAGATAGGATGGAATACAGTTGCCTCTTTCTGCGAAGCCGTCATTTCTTTGAAGGAGGCAATGGAGCGAGTACGAGAAGCTGCAGCAGATGATGCTCCCCTAAGGAGGAGGAGGCTGGGTGGCAGGAGGCGTCTTTACGAACGCGTCTTTACGGGTGCGCAAATGCATTTCCCAGCGGAAAAAAAAGGATGTAATTTGTCACGGTTTTGTGTAAATATGTTGTAGTATTCGGTAGTATGTATGAAAGGATAATTTATTGATACCCTGTAATCTGTTGATCAAAACATAATAGGCCGATTAGATCGATAAATTTTAAAATTCCACTCAAGTTGTTTTGGTGTTTTTCATCAATGGAATAAACAAACTCTTCCGGGTGTTATTGTCGTTTACTATATTCTTAAGTATGGTTTGAATTGATAATTGATATGCTTCATCCATATCAATTATTAAGGAAATAGTTTTGTACTATAAATTGAAAAATTCTTTACAAAAACTATGGAATTATTCCTTTTATGTCACATTAAATAATTTGAATGAAATAAAGTGAGTTCCTGCGCCTTCTTGCAATTTAAACTCATTATATAGAGAGAAAGCTTACAACATTGTTTGTGAGCTTTCAATGCATGGCTCTGTATAATTTTTCGCAAAATTAACTTTATGAACACTTATATTAAAAATCATGTATATTCCCTACAAGTATAAAAATGACTTTGAACTTGAGTGGAAGAATAAAATATTATTTTATTAGCAAATAAAATTAACAAAATATATGCAAATTTATATACAGGGAGAGTGTGAACTAGTAGTAGGTATGGTATAAAAGTATGACATATTCCACAGTTCAAGAATATGTGTACTAACATAATACTGCAAAAACATGCTTCGCGAGTCGATATAGATTTCAATTAAAATTTATTGTTTTTCTGTGTTGTTTTCCTATGAGGACTTTTGTATAGTCCAGAATTGCATACAAACTATAAGCACCGGCATATTTAGCGGAATATAAAAAAATAATAAAAGTTTGACATCAGTATCATAACCTCATATGATACTGATATCAAATATTTTTTTTTATTTTCCGCTAAATGACATATTTAACTGTGTGTATAGTTCCTACGCTACGAACCAAGCGTGGTACCAAACATAATTCAAGTTAAAAAGTAAATTCTTTGTGTGAATACAAATTTAATCGTACGCGTATGTTATACAAATTGCGTTAAAAAGAAACTTTCGTTTTTGTGTCATGAACTAGAAGTTGACAAAAATGTATTGGAACTTAACTGGATTTTTGATAATTTGAACATCTTGTTAGACACTTATATTTATTTTGTGTATATATTTTTGAAGTGAAACTTCTTTCGCATGAAGGTAAAATAATTACAGATGAAACGCGTGCGTCACGAAGATGTGCAGCTTTTTTATGCTAAATCGTTTGAAGGTGCCGTAGTTTTAATTTATACAAATAACATCGGGCATTTTAATTTGCCACTTGTCATTTTATTATTTAATATTTAAAAAAAAAAAATTCATAAATCCTCTTTTCTAAATTAAAAACAAAACTTAATTAATAATTTCTAATATTGACAAAAAACACATTGCATTTTTATTTACAATTCGTCATTTGAGATTTCAATTAATTATATGTATTAATTTTCGATGATTTTAATATTGTAATGACACTTAAATTTATTAAATTCCTATTTCTTCCTTTTTCCCTTCCTCTGAGTCTCGGAAATTTTAAGTTTTAGATTTATGTTATAAACATGATTTAAAAATTAGTTTCCCAAAGAAGTTTCACTTCTGACATGTGTACTTTGTATGCACGCACTTTTATTTTCTTTTATTGATGACAGGTTAGCGCTTGACTGTAATCTCACATGATGGTAAGTGATGATAGAGTTCTACACAGCGTCGTACCGAAACACAAATCTCTTTGTTTTGGCGGTGCGTCTTTGCTGCTAGGGTGGTAACTAGTCGCGGCCGAAGCCTTCCATCAGTCCAGACTCAAACAAATTAGAAAATATCATTTTCTAAATTCGCCCTATCGGGGATCACCTGGGACCTCTGTTAGGAAAGTAAGTACTTGCACCACTGCGCCAGCGAGGCCGTCAAATGTAGGATATAAGCAGTAGAAACAACAGAAAAGTAGGAAATGTATAAACGAATTTCAACGTAAACATTTCCTTCAATTGTATGATAAATTAATAAGAAAAGTTCGTTACAATTCGTTATAGTCGTATATTATTATATTGTATTGTGAAAGGTATCAAGGTGTTTGTTGGTGGGTCAGTTAAAAATAGCTGTGACCCAGGTACTCAATCTGATCCACTGGCTCATCGCCATGTGTGACGAATGTCAGCGTATTTTAGAATAAGACACTTCTAACAGTTTGTAATTGTTATTTTTATTTGTTTGCACATATCGCTTTGGTAGATCAATGACAATAAAGAAAAAGACATTTTCAAGTACATCTGTTCGAATACTAAGGTAATGGCATTGTTTTTAATATGTTAACACAGCGTTACTTTCACCGATTTGAATATGAGTTTTTAATACTAGAAAACGGAGACTATTCTGGATTCTGAGAGGATTGACACAATCTAAATAAGCTAATTTTACATGAAACAATGCTAACGACATTTTGTTGCATCACAATGTAATTTTTGTAACAGGAAAATTTTATATGTAGGTACTATTCTGGATGTGATGGATATCCTTAATGTGGAAATTTAGGATAATGTAGCTATTCATTCATAACAGCTATGTATATTTTAAAGATTTTAGGTCATAAGAGTTTTAACTAAAGATTTTATATCGAAGGCGACCTATTTAAAGCCTACGGTTAAGCGCAAGCCTGCTCACCAACGGATTTCAGAGCTTAAGCCTAATAGACGGTTTCGCAAATGAATGCCCAAATTGACTGTACTGCCTAAAGCATCACATCGTTCGGGGATCCCTTGGCTATAGTAACAATACTGGCCTCTACATGTACTTAGTAGATAAATTAAGCTTAGGGGTGGTGGTGAAATCGGGCATAAGGCTATGTCTATGCGTGGATATATTATTTTCTGTATTTATGTGCTTATATATATAGAATATATTTATTATATTCGTGTATATATTTGTATATTCGTATATACTATGTGTGTATTGCAGAATTTTTCGTTACATTTTACACCATCTACACTCTCTTTATGTTTAGTTTCAAATCTTTCATATTAAGCCGGATTATTATATATATATATATATTAAATATAAAATGTCTATCTATCACGGAAATATTCTGGAGACGCACTAGCTATGTATCTATCATTACGATGCTTACGATATGCACTTTAATAACTAATGGATACAGGATGACCGCTGAAGATAATATCACGACTCGTCAGAAAGAAGCCAACTGTGTAATGAATTATTATTCATCTTCAGTAGTTATTGTAGTACGCACAGTTAGTCTCTAAAGTTAAAATGATGCATTCGTAATCATCGGTAATAATATAAATACTGAGAATGTTTGGCATGCTTTGTACTGCGACATTGTATGAATGAGTCGCGTGTCACCTACGTTTAATGCTGCAATGCTTTAAATGCATTTGCTCGTACAGGAAAGTGTACCTGCTTACCTGATAATCTTCCGATAGCTAAAGATTGTTTATTTAAAATGTGTTTGTTATTAAGTAGGTAATAACAAAAAGCTTCATCTAAAGTGTATTTTTATAAGTCCTTTTATGAGTTTAGACTCCTTTTTAATAAGCTCAATCTCAGTTAATAAACTACTAAGAAGGTAAAAGAAATTCTTAATTTATTTTAATATTTATCCTTTAAATAAACAAAGTATCCATCTATCTCTAAATAAATATTTTGGGAAGGTACGTATTAATATCATCTTGCCGACTTCAGACGAAATCTTTCGGTCTTTAAGGATAAACTGAATAAATATATTAAGCTGACCCAATTCTTTGGCTGTAATAATCACGAATTGAACAATGTAACTACCAACTTAAGTTGTATACTGATTGTGGTAATAAAAAACTAAAAGTAGAATATAATCCACTGATTTATTTTGTGACATTTATTAAATTATCATCAGCTGATATCATATATCGTAAAACAAATGAAAGTCATCAATATGACAAAGATAAAATTGCAATGTTTTTTGATTCAATATTGCTACGATAATATTATAAACACTGAAGTTTATGACGACGGATTGTTGACTATTTTTTCACAAAAAAATACTATGCAGATTTTATAAAGCTTCTGAAATAGGTTATAATCTAGAAAAAAACAATCTTTGTTTTTTTGTATTGCTGACAGTTTAGCGTTTGATTGTTATCTCGCCTGACGGTAAGTGATTATACAGTCTAAGATGGAGGCGCGCTAATCTGGGTAAGAGGCGACATACCCCGGTGTCTACATACCATCGTACCGGAACACAAATCTCTTCGTTTTGGCGGTACGTCTTTGCTGGTATGGTAGTAACTATCCACGACCGAAGCCGCCCGCCAGACCAGACTCAGACAAATTAGAAAATACAATTTTCTAAATTCATCCTGCCGGGGTTCGAACCCGGTGCCTCCGCTGGCAAGGCGAGTATTCGTACCACTGCGCCATCGAGACCGTCAAAGTACAAGTACGAAGTAATATAAAACAACACGTATACAATAATAACAATTTAAAGATATTTTGTTGTAAAAGCTAAGAAACCTTGTACACATGGATATATTTCCATATATAAATACAGTACATGACCCGTGCAACTTCGTCTACGTTCAGTTAAATGTAAAAATAAAGATTAAAACGAAACCTATCCTATTCTTTTGACTGCCTCATTGGTCTAGTGCTTAGCATGTTCGACTACAGATATGAGGTCCTGGGTCGGGCCAATTCGAAATCGATATTGAGTTTTTTAATATTTGCCCGAAGTTGAGAAGTTAGCGGTGTGATCCACCCCCGTGCCTCGGAGAGCACGTTAAGCCGTCGGTCCTGCGCCTGATCTCTCTCCGGTCGTGGCGGATTGCCGTCACGTCGGGTTCTGAGAGTGAAGGTATAGAGAGTGTGCACTTGTGTACTATGCCTGCCAATCCGCAGTGGAGCAGCTTGGTGAGTCTATGCTCTGAAAACCCTCTCTCATATGAGTGAGGAGGGCTGTGCCCAGCAGTGGGACGTTAGTGGGCTGCTTAAGTAGCAGTACCTTTATCCTATTTTCCGTAAATTACGAAAACCAAAAGAAAGACTCGTCATTGTCATAATTTTTTAAAAAAGTACAGGATTATAAAACAAATCTGATGGGTCCGGTGTCTGTGCTGTTAAATTTTAGTATTAAAAAGCCTTACGTAACCTATCATAGCAACGATCGTAAACTATGTGTCTCGCTTACATATTCAAGACAATCGGTCCCATACTGTCGGACACTTCAAGGTGGATGAGTTCATGGTAAATCGCTTAAATATTTATACAGATAGATATAAAGAGCTCAATAGACAGTAAAAAGTTTCTTTACAGTGAAATATGATCAACGCATCATCAAGAACGTCTAGCAATTTCGGCGAAATCGTTTGAAATTTTTCAATTGTTACGTCCCTGACTCTATATATTTGTTACAGCAATTGAACTTCGTTTAGTGTGAGCATAAGTCTGTTTAGTGGTTTATTTTAAACTGATCAACGATTTAAGTTAACGTACTAGTAAAATTTTGAATCTACTTAATTTTTTTATTTTGTAGTGTTATTTTTTATTCATTCTTTATTGCACATGTTAAAGGAGTTACGGAATGCATTGATAATAGTTAAAATTGTGTATAAATACGACTCTATAATATGATAGTAAGACAGAAAATAATCTTATTATCTTATATTTCTGCCTTACCTTGGAATAACGAGCAATGATAATATAAGTATTGTTCAAATTTTCAATCGTCAATAAAATACTTTCTATTCATAAGCATGCAGTGGACTCTTACTGTTAAACCAGTTTTTTATAATATTAAACGTATTAATTACTAGTAGATTGCAAAAAATTGTACAATCCCATCTCTTGAAAGTTCACGTGAAAGGTTTGAAGGTTTTACAGATTCTCAAGTACACAGAGACGAGTATAATACATAAGTAGTAATATAAGTAGAATTGATGCACGTAGCAATCAGAGTCACTATATTTTACATAATGTGTGTGATGTGCTTGTGGAAGTGTAATTACCCGATAGCTAGCGTCAAAAAAACTAAAACAACGAATTTCATCTAGAAATAAGTATTATTCTATTAACCTTGAAGATATAGAGTAAACGAAATAAGTTACTACATCAAGGTTTACCTTTTGTTGTCATACACAGGGCCCGAGAATGACCGTGACACATCTAAAGACTTCGTAGATACTTCTACTAAATAATTCATGAAGTTTAAAAGCCCGTAAAAAAATAATGGTCAAATATCTCTTTTATTTATTTATTTTATTTATTTATTTATTTAAGGACACTAACAATATACATACATAACATTCAAAATATAAAATAAGATAAACTAGGACACATTTACTTATACGTATATCAATTATAAGTGAACATAACATTTGCTTTGACATGTAATACGTAGAAATATAATCAAAGATTAATCAAAACAGGAAAAAAAAGATATAGACAATAATAAAATGAAATAAAAATGCAGTTAAATTACATAAATTAGGGAGGGTTCACTGAGGCATAAGCAGTGAGCTTTTTTTTGTACACCTGATAAGTGTCATGAAATATGTCGATGCCAGGTAATGCACGAGATATTCTATTGTATCCATCACATATGCGAACCAGAAGCGATTGTTTAACGAGGTGTGTTCTGGTGAAAGGCGCGTAAAAAATATTTTTTGCAGTTTTTATGCAGTAACGTGGATATCTGTGTGGAACTGAAAGAAATATCTGTTCAACTAGGTTGCTGCTCTTTACCTTGTTATGAAGTATTGATCTCTTTGATACTTTACATTTTATATTTTACACACAGAATTTGTCTTAGGAATAGATAAAAAGCCCTATACCCTTATTCACTATCTTGCCAGATAGTGAATAAGGGAATAAATTATAATGGGAAATGGTAAACAAAAATGTAGGTATATATTAATATTACACAAACTAACCACAAAACAGTCTAAATCTAAATAGAATAAAAAATACAATTTCTTTAATTTTTTTCCATTGGAAACCGAACCCATCCCGGGTAGTTTCGCCATTCATAATATTTAACATTTTTACGAAAAGCATTTCATCGGTAGGAAAAAAAGAATTTGTTTTAAATATATTAAAAGAATGAAACAGCAGCCTATTAACGTCTCATTGCAAGGCACAGGCCTCCACTATCAAAAAAGATTGTTTAAAGTGTAGGGCCGCCACGCAGCTTCACATAACCTAGAATTGCTTTAGGGAAAGGCTTGATAACGATGTTTGCTTTTTCCAAAAGCACAATGATGAATTAGACAACTATTAAGTATATTACTTTTGCAAAAGGAACTTAGGCGTGTGCTCAGAATTTCAGACACTTGATAAAAAACCAAGTTTCTATCCATTGGATTATCATGGTAGATATTTACTAAAACTTCAATTCGTTGGGCTCATGTTTTGCAAAAATCAATCATTCAAACTTAATCTATCCTCCTCAGAAATGAATGTTATTTTATTATAGCCATCAAATAGTGTCAAATCGCGTATAAATCATTCACGCATTGAAATAATATTCAAATTATTTATAAACGTTATCTTTTTGTCGGCTATATCTGCGCTTACGAAATGTTTCATTAAATAACATTGTATATTTTCATGATTTTTATTGATGATAAAACAACTTTATGGATATATATCACGTATATTGTTAAGATATTGAAAAACATTATGTAAATAAATATTATGTATGATTAAAAAAAAAAATTAAAACTACTTATCATAGATCCCCTTTCTATGATTTCCTTAATCTATTTTGAAACTTGCAATTAGTTTGATATATATGTTTATTTACAATAGTTATCTCTTTTTTCCAAGTCACACTGGCAGTGTGACTTTAACAATAGAGATAACTTTAAAGGCACTTCACACACAACTTCCTTTTTAAATCAGTCTTATATTAACATACTTGTATTTCAAGTTTTAGAAGGGATATTACTAAATTTCAAGATTTGTTCTAGGGAAAAGGGATAGAATGTTGTTTACGTAGGCGATAACTCGAACTAAATTTATAGAGTGCAGCAGCCGCACATATAAAAATATTTGTTTTAACATTTCCATATCGTACTTCAAGATCCATCTCTCGCCCAGAATTATGAAAAAAAAACATAAATATTATATAAATGGACTTCGAAACTGCTTAGTCGGTTTTGGTGATTTTATTTATTTTACTGGATTTGTTTTTTTTTTCGCGGGGTAATCCAGTTGAAATGTGCTCGGAAACTCCAACGCCCATCCAGCATTAGATCCAAATATTTCATCTGGGCCTTTACTTCAACCCTCTCGCCGCTCACTAATAAAGATGCGCCTTGTGGAGGACCCCTACGAGGTCCATGAAAAAGCATGGCTTCTGTTTTGGTGGCGGATACTTCCAGTCCCATTCTCTGGATCCTGTCTACCATCAAGTTCATTCCGACTTCCGCAAGTTTTGTTTTAACGTAGGGCATAGGATAAGTTTCAATTTGATCTGTAATCTATTTTTTTATATGCCATTTTTTTAACTGAGAGACAGCTCAGTAAGTTGTTGTAAACTAAGTTACATAAGCAGCAAATTGGAACTGTACTATAAGTCCCACGTTTAAATGAACTCAGACGAAGTTGTGGGGGCAAGTTAGTGTTGTATATAACAGACTCAGTGCGAATAATCACAACTTTGGTTTTCTGACAGTGTATTCCTATCTTTCAGAGGTAAAATTTTCCTCAGTATTAATGCCCTTTATTTCATTTCCTACCCATTATTATTTTGTTATTTATTCCTGTGTTTACGAATGAAGTTCTTATATATATTTTATACCAGATATTTTATTAATGCTGTATACGCCTTTAACTCATACGTAAGTTATTACGATTGTTAATAACTTGATTTCCATTTTAATTGTTATTTTGCATGTACTGTTTATGTTACTAAATAAAAAAAATATATCAATTACCACAGTATGATAATTTTCTTCATTCTATCATTCCCCTGCCTGACGTAATCGATTATTTCTATAAACGAATTTGACCTCTAAACCATTTTGATTAGAACGTACTAATTTTTTGGATATGGTGCGAAATAGTTAAACAAAGATACAATGACCTTCGCGCATATTCATGAAAAGATGTTGTATGTAAAATTTGTTCATTAAATATGCGGTCTTACTTAGTCACAGTAACATCATATAAATATTTTAATTGTATACATTCTAGCGCTGGAATATCTGTCATCTATTAAACGCATTTATAATTATATCAAGCTAAGGAGTCAGGAAGTACTTGAACGCTGACTATCTATTCGCGATAAATACAAAAACTACAAAAAGGATTTTTATATGGTTATCACCAATATAGTGTTTCATGAGGAAAGTTTAAGCATATAATTAGTCAAGATTTCGTATAAATTGGTGTAAATTTAACAATAATTGTGAGAAGCGTCAAAAAGTCAAACTTTAGTCGAACATGCCTTAGAGATATTACAAAATAATGCGTCCGATATGGCTTATATCTATTAAGGAAAACTTACTGTGTCCAATTTATCTGCTAGAAAAGTGGACAGGTACAATACGGTAATTGGAATAAAGTATGTTTTGACTTACCATTCATTGCAGCCTTTTATAATCTTGTCTCCTTCTTTGTAATATTTATTATTATTTGTACATGAAATTATTGGTAATTGGGTTTCATTGCGACAGACTTCAAAATAGTCAGGGCAACAGTCGTCGTGGTTGCGGTCACAAAATTCGTCGCAATAACAGAGTGAATCTGAAACAAGAAAAAAAATTAACTTCTCTATAAAGCCGAAAGTATAAATATTTGTTTCAAAATTAAGTTTTGGAAAAGTGGTACACCCATTACATTAAAGCTAAATCCTAACAGTTGCCTGGTAGAAATCGCTGTGTAACGAGATGGCCGCCTTTTTATACAAATCTTTTTGTATTATCCATTTATACATATATACCTATCTACTACATATATATCTGAAAGTAAGTCTATGACATAGTAACGCGCTAATCGTACCTAAAGGCATTTCTTAACTAACAGCATTTTCCTATCAAGAAAGTCGGATCTACAAAAGCACAACCAGCTTAAGGAGGGTGAAGTTAGTTTCTGAAAAGAATTTTAAAATCTGATATTTAAATCACACACCTTACCTCGTACTGTACACAAAATAGCTCTCCTGCTTTATGCTTTTCTAGATCCAACTTTCTTAAGAGGGACCAGCGACATGATTGCATGTCTTTCTTTCTCATGGGACATGAAAAGGATAAGAACTCGTATCTATATAGCTTTCTTCATGTAGTAAATATATATAACACTGTGATAAATGTTGATAAATTTATTTAGTTGTGATTATAACGTTTTATTACGTGAATTAGAATATACTCCACATGTTTAAATTGGCCAGGACTCGCATACTAATATTTCAGTAATAAATGCTGTTTTAAGGCGATTATAAAAAATATAGCGTAACAATAAACGTTACCAACTCACCTCGTATTGGATGGGAGCAGAAATCTTCCCTGCCAGTGCAGCATTTTCGGTTGATTCCACAGTAGGGTCCTGGTGGTAAGTCTGGTCGATTGTATGCTGTTGCCAGAGAGAATGCTGCGCAGACTAGCGCCAAGTGCAATCTAAAGAGAAAAACAAAAATATCGTAGTATGTTACTTCTTATACAGCTGCAATTGTAACTAAATAAATAATGTAAATATAAACGAACAAAATACTGGTATATCCCTTAATAAAATATATTCAGAATATCATTAAGTAAAAAATACACAATGATATCTTACAGATGAAAACTACATGGACTAACTAGCTTTTTTAACAATGTAATTTATAATAGTTAAGAAAAGACGCAAAGTTTTAAAACAGTAAATGTATAAATATACATTACGAATATACATTACAAAACAAAAAATAGATTAATTTTGGGCTTGCCGGCTAGATAACGCCGATAATTATTTTTAATAAACCTTTAGAGTCCAGAAAAACATCTATCTCATATTATTTTTGACAAATTACATATGTCATCATCATCCTTACGTTATTTGTTTTGAAGTGAAACTTCTTTAGGCGCATGACGGTAAAATTTTTACGGATGAAACGCGTGATTACCGTCACGAAGATGTGCATCGTTTTTTATACAAATTCGGTTGAAGGTTTGGTAGTTTTAATATTTACAAATAACATGTGATATTTTAATTCGCCAATCGACGTTTAATAGTTTAATATACTATTTTTCATAAAATATAAAATAAAAATATTTCATAAATTCTCTTTTCAAACTTTTCAATTAAGAAACAAAATTTTATTTGTAATTTCTAATATTGACAAAAAACACGTGGCATTTTTATTTACAATTCGTCATTTGAGATTTCAATAAATTATTTGTATTAATTTTCGACACTTAATATTTTAAGGACAATTAAATTCTTTAGATTCCTAACATTCGTTCTTTTTTCCCTTCCTCTAAGTCTCGGAAATCTAATGTTTTAGATTTGTATAAATCAGGGCTTCTTAAACTATGGATCGCGACCCCAAATGGGGTCGGCATAGCAAAATTCTGTGGTCGCAAGACATTTTGATGTCAAATATTTATATATATCGTTTAGTAGCATCAGTTTTTAATTTTTAATTTTAGATTTTTGTATCTTTCATAACGAATTCTAAAACTGTATATTTTCATATTTATATGTATATGTATATTGTTACCTAATAAATACATCATCAAATATATTAACTTATTTTTCTTTTATATTTGTACGGGGTCGTAAAGAAACTCGTAATTATAAATGGGGCCGTGAAAGACAAAAGTTTAAGAAGCCTATAAATAAACAAGACTTAAAAATTTGTTCTCCAAAGCATTTTCACTTGAATTGGAAGATTTTAAAGTTTCTTTCTATGTAAAGTTTAAGATGCTTGTGCTGCATAAATTGCTTTATTGTTTTATTTTACTTGTTTCTATAATAGACAATTGTCAAACCTTGCCGATAATTCATACACAAGATATGTATGATACTGTGGCACTAAAAGCAAATGAACACACTAACCGAAACAATCAAGTAAGTTGTTCCTTATCATCGATTAGTTCGCCAACTTATAAAGTCGTTAAAGGTGTAGAGTAATAAAAATCAGACTACTGTTAATGTTGACATATGTTATTTTGATTTGTAATTACCATTCTCCGAGTATACTTCAAATGTATACATAACGTATACGATATCAATATATTCGCCAATTTAAAATGTCGTTAAAAATTCCGAGTCGTAAAACTAACGACTATAAAAACTGCCTTTTTCATATTGATATACAACATCAATTTAAAGTAACTCAAATTAACAAATATTATATTTAAGACATGCAATGGAAATTTCTAGATTTATAATTATAGCAATAATAGTTGTACTGGAAATCTTTTTTAACGTAAAGGTATATAATTGACTAGCTGAACCCGCGACTTCGTCTGCGTCGAATGTTTTTTGGCAACTTTTTCATTAATTTAGACAAGTTGTTTTGCAAATAAGAAACATAACTACACTGCCCTTTGGAATTTACTTTTGATATATTCCATTATATAAAAAAATTCTGACCAAGCTTTACATACCATAAAAAATATAGTTTTGTAAATGTGAGGTTTGAATTTTTTTTAAATGTGAAAATTGGAATTATTTTAATTAACACCACTTGCGGTTGGAGTTTCATAAAATCCGTTCCTAGCTGACCTCTACTTGGCAAAAAGAATATTCCTACCAAATTTCAAGTCTCTACGCCTTATGGTTCCAGAGATATCGTGATGGGTCAATAGATACTTGGATATCTCTTTTATATATATAATTAACAATTAAAAAATAAAGGGTCGCTCGTAGAGGGGTGAAAATTTATGATGATGAAAGAAATACTAACAGGTTTATAAAATAGCAAATTAAAAGTATATGCTTTTTACTCACAAAAGTTTCATTTTTACCCCATTTGGGGTAATTTACCCGGTTCTCCGACCGCTGGAATAGAACATGGATTGCCATAGTGGCGTGGGGATGGTCAGTTTTCATCACTGCTTCATGGGTCATCCAATAAAACTTGTCCAGCGGTTATGTTGGTGTATTTTTTAGACTCTTTAAAGTCTCTTTTCAGCTAGTGCTGGTTGAAGTTCTACCTTCAGATGTCATTGTGACTAATTAAAAGTGACTTTATATAACTCCTGTTTATATTTCACCTAGTAGACCATATTGCTGGTTGTTTTTGGTCAACTTGAAAATCAGCATAAATATCCCTTTCGCGTCGTACTCTCGCTAAAAACAGATTTCTCCACGTTTCCACGAGATTGGCAACTTTGCGGGTAACACTATAAAAACCTTGTGTAGTTTTATGAAACGAATAAGTCCAGAAACGTGTTTATGAATGAGAATGTAAACGCTCGGTTAGCTGATGCGAGTTATGGGCACTGCCATGTTGGCCTTTGTTGGTCTGGTTATTTGTAATGAGACATGCGGTGGATACATACACTCACAGACAAATGAAGCTGGGATTTTCATAAGGCACTAGCAGACCCGACAGACTTCGTTCTGTCAAAAAGATTTGGAATGTGGCAGATTGCAGTTTTACGAATGATTTTCCAAATGAAATTACAACTAATTATCTATAGCTCTTACATTTTGTGACGATTCAATTGATTTTGATAGTGCAGCGGTTATAAAGCGCAAATTGACACTGTTAGGAACACACCTACATTGCTTAGACAACTGAGTACCTGTAATTTATTATACTTTATAGAAAAGCAATAAAGGTCAAATTGACTCTACGTTTTAGTTAGTTTAGATCATTCGAACTTTTCTCACCGTATAATAATTGTCAAAATTAACCAANTTCGCAATATAAGAGAATGGACTGGGATTGCGAGTGCCGCTGAACTATTTCGCCTCGCCAGAGACAGGTTTAAATATACTAAACTGACCAACCTCCGCTATTCGGAGAGGCACTTTAAGAAGAAGACGCAATATGATACAGAAACACAAAAGGATTTCTTGGTACTACCTTTTAGCTAGTGGGGTGGTAAGTTTCTCGAACTACCTTTAGATGAAATCGGAAAAACAATTTTTTTTTCAGAGTGTCTTTTGCTGTTAGCCCTACTGACTTTTACAGCGTAACCGGAGAAGAGTAGGGAAAAACAATTCAAAATTTGCCATACCGAATCCGTATACTCCAGCGAGGTTGTTAAAACCGTTGTCATCATAGTTCGTAAACGAATCCAACAAACAATTAGTACTTTGCCATTAATTTGTTACACGTTTTATATAGTCGCAAATAAAGTAAACGATCAAAGAAGTAACAATAACTTTTCGAGTGGGCGGATTTGCAGTTTGTTTTGTTAACTGGTAGTTAGTCTTCATTCGTTAACAAAGCCTAGTAGTCAATTGACCCATTCTATTCTATCTACTTTTGTGTAATTTATTACCGCCGCTGATTTTAGTTGAGCAAAATACTCTTAAACAAGCTTTTTGTTCAGTTGAAGTTGACTTGACTGTGTTCTCCCATAATGGTGATACTATCGAAGATTTTAACGTATTTCACTACGTCGTCTGGGTTTAAAATCCTTCAGTTCGTAGTATTTTGCAAGACCAGTAAAATTACCAAAGTGTTGCAAGTTAAAAGGACTTTCAATTCTTTCAGTTATGTAACGCTATTCGCTAATTGAAGTTGGTTTTCTTTGAGCCAGATGTTTCTTTGAATAGCTAGATGGTGTCTCAAAGGGCCAGACTGGCTGTGCGTGCAGGAGTGTTGGTGGCAGAAGAATCACAAAAGTAAAACAAATGCGGTAAAGATGAGAGTGTTGAGAAGTACGAGTGGATTAAAACTGAGTGACAGAGTAAGAAATAGTGTGATAAGAGAGCGTTGTGATATAAAAGAAGATGTAATGACGAAAATTGAGAAAGGTATGCTTTAGATGGTTTAGGCACGTAGAGAGAATAAATGAAAGGAGACTGACTGAAATAATTTGTGAGTCAAAGGTGAATGGAAAAGTTGGAAGTGAAAGATCAAGGCGAACGTTCCTGGACCAAATCCAGAACATTTTAAATAAAAGGTACTCTAAACCGACGAACTTGTATGAAAGGTTTATTGAGAATGAAAGAAGCGAAAGAGATATATATGCAAGAATCGTGGCAAGTGGAAGGACGTGGTCTCTGCCTACCCCTATGGGAATGAGGCGTGGTGCTATGTATGTATGTAGCAATGCTACAAAAACAGAACGGTTTTTGTAGGTAATATTTAAAATGCTAATTCGTAAATCAGTATAGTATAGTACAGCCAGTCTTTGTTTGATCGTCTAAATTATAAAGGACATGTTTAAGGCGTATCTTCACAAGAAAAACATGGTGATTAATTTTATATGCTATTCGTTCAAAAATGCCTATTAATATTTTTTTTCACTGAAATTGTTGCCATCTGCTATCCAGTTGGTTATAAAAACATCTTAAATTGACCTAATTCACAGAGCAATATGTCATGTTAGACATTAACGAATTGTATATTCATTTGTAATTATAATTGCTTTACTTCTTCATGGTAATGTTTTTATTACTCGGGTTAATCTGAAAATATAATGTGGTATCAATTTATTTTACCAACGGTTTTGACTGTATACAAATACAAAATTAGTTATATAAGAACTATTACATCGGGGTGGAAATATTACCTAGAACAGGACATGTTTTAAATCAATTTTCACCAAGCAAAAACTCTTTTAAAATATAGTTTAAAAACATGATAATAACATTTTCAAGACTTTTTCTTGAGTAATATTAATAAATATATGTTACATTAGTACAAGATCCAAGCCCAAATCCGAAATATTTCATGTAAGCAGGGTTTTACAGTATTTTAGAATCTTTACTTTATAACAAGATTCATGTAATCGATATGATATTTTTTTGTATTGATTTTTAATATATAAGCGATAGAAGAATTATTTAGAAGTATTTAGATCATTATTGCGATTCATTTAGTCCAAACATCTTTTAATAGCTTATACCTTATATTTTGCAATTAAAGATTCCAGATAAAAGGGTCAATATTATTTATTTATGTTCAGGGTCATAGAAAATGTTTTTAAAGACATTTGTTGTTCATATTACAGACACAGTCGGTTATCAGTTGCAAGAACTGCTTATACAGATCGTATTTTATCACCATTGTGATTGATGCTTACTCTTTAATTACAGCTTAAACCAAACGTAACGTGATACCGTCACAAAGAATAAAGTGGTTTGATATCTATGCTTACCTTTGTGGCTTAAATAAACATTTTTAAAGCTAGAAATATACATGTAATTCTTATAGCAATGAAAATAAAGATCATATTACCTATACAAAGATTAAAAGCTCGAACTCGTCAATTCAAAACAGACGTGCCATGTTATACTGATTTATTAGTATTTCGTAATATAAATCTAAAGACATAAATGTCTGATCGCAAAATTACCGTTAGAAAATTTAAACCACCTTTGCCCAATAACTTGTTCTGAACTGATTCTTATAAACTTTATTCCTCTTTTTAAATCATAAGGAATCTCAAACGCCATAGCTTATTTTATCCTTTGTGTTTATTCTTGTTTTGTTATTTTTTAATGTTAAGGACTTACGTTTTTTCTATTTTGGTCCAAACAACTTGTTGGTTTTTTATTTATTATACTTTTAATTAATCTAATCAAATATTATTCTGTTTGCTAATTCTCATATATACTTAAATTTCTTATTTGCAATTCAATTAGTTTTAACGTGACAATGGTTTAGTTTATTTTTGTTATAGTTTCTGAAGGTAATTTATCTTTTATCATACACGTTAAAAGAAAAACAAACGCAATATATTTTATACATCCTTTTTGAATCTTCGAAATATTTCTATTTGGATATTTGATTATATTATGCTTGAAAAGGGTATATTAGCTGTCATGGTGGTAATTCAGGGTTGAGTTAGGTCAGCTGTTAATAAAAATTAAAATTTATGATGTCAGGTCTTTCCCGCTAATCGTTATCTAGGTCATATCTTTTAGCTGTGGGGAATTGTTGACAGCATGAATGTATTAGTAACCCAATAGAAGCCTGTATTGTGGCTAATAAGACGTTTGTTAGAGTCATATATAGGCATCTTTGAATTTACTAAAAGATTTATGATAAACATGAACGCTCGACCATATAAGCGTACCATGTTTATGCGAGTTTAGCGCTACTTAGAACAATTGTAGCGTGTTACATAACTATCAGTTGATTTTGAATGATAACAAACAAACAGTACTTTTTTCTATAAATATAAATGTACTCACAAGGCATTTTTAGCGTTTGTCAGTAATCTCATGTCTTGGTTTTCTTTTAATCATTATTTATTGTCGGGGCTTTTGTTTAAACTAATATTGCAAAGAGGAAACATTTGTGTTTTTGTATCTATGTTTGTAACGTTTCCACACAAAAAGTAATGGACCGATTTCAAAAATGTTTTCACCATTAGAAAGCTGCATTTTTACTGAGTGACATATGTTATATTGCTTTCTAAATGAAAAATAAGGATCCCGAAGAAAAATGCATTTTTGTAACCCAAGATGTGAAAATATTTGACGCATAAAATCGGTCATCGCTGCGGAAACTATTGATGATAAAAAAAATGTTCTACAATATTATAGGATGTATTAAAATCTACCAAAAATTCCGCGATACTATATGTCAAACTACTGTAGTTCGTCGTCGTTGTCGTCGCTTCAACCGATGGACGTCCACTGATGGACATAGGTCTCACAAAATGATGCCCACAAGGCCCGATCTTGTGCCGCCTGGCTCCAGCGGCTACCGGCGATCCTCCTTATATCGTACGGTCTACCTTGTGGGGGGTCTTCCTACACTGTGTTGTCCGGTGCGGGGTCGCCATTCCAGCACCTTCCGGCCCCAACGTCCATCGCTTCGTCGGACTATGTGCCCCGCCCATTGTCACTTCAGGTTCGCGATTCGTAGGGCTATGTCGGTGACTTTGGTTCTGCTATGGATCTCCTCATTTCTGATTTGATCGCGTAGGGAAACTCCGAGCATAGCCCTCTCCATCGCACGCTGAGTGACTCTGAGCCTTCGAATAAGGCCCATAGTCAGCGACCACGTTTCCGATCCGTAGGTAAGCACTGGCAACACGCACTGTTCGAAGACAGTAGTAGTAGTCTTCGAACTACTGTAGTTATGCCACTATAACTACTTTTTTTTCCACTGCTGGGCACAAGCCCATTCACTCATAGGAGAGAGGGCTACACTTCTTCTGGTTTACTAGTGATGATAAAGCCTACGATGGAAGCGAGCTAACCCGGCAAGGGGTAACTCACTTTTTTTAATTTCAGCATCGTACAGGAATACAAATTTATTGCTTGTTATTGCCTGGTAGGGTTCTAGTGACGGACAAAGCCTCCTAGTCTAGACTCGGATAAATTACAAAATGTTATTTCAATAAATTTGCCTGCCGGGAATCGAACTTGACCCTCTACTTGCAAAGCGAGTACTCACAAAGGTGCGCCATCAAAGGCCGTCGCTTTTGCATACGTTATTATGTAATACTGAGTTGAAGCTGTCAGAAAAGAAAAGAAGGTATTGAACTGTTTTGAGTTCGCCCATTTACCAACATTGCAGATCTAGATGTGTAACCACACAATGCAAAATAATATTTCAAGACAGCAGAATCCATATAATACTATAATTTCTTGTTTTCACAGCTCATGGTTAAACGACATTATGTCATTGAGCTGATTTACATTCAAATTCTGTAAAATGACTTTAAAAAAAAGGTTCCTGCTGAACTTGAAACTTCAATATTTTAAGAACATTTACGTATACAATATTGTAACAAATTGTCAATCATATTTTGTATTTAATAATGCCTTTAATGTATAAAACATTTAGTATTGATAACGCTGTTGACAACTGAATAGCGAGACATGATGGCGGCCTTGGCATTCCTCATTTGAAATTGACGGCCATAGAGTTTTGACATGCAATTTAAATCTCTATAATGTATTGTATAAGAACTATTTCTTACCTTCATAGTTTATTTTTATGAGAAGGGGTTTCCCCTCTTTCTGTTCCCTAAAAAGACAGTATAACCTTTCATAGTAACTATACTACTATTATAAAGCTAAAGAGTATGTTAGCTTGAACGCGCTAATCTCAAGAACTACTGATCCAATTTGAAAAATTATGTCAGTGTTAGATAGCCCACTTATCGAAGAAAGTTATAGCGTATATGTCATTACGCTAAGGTCAAAAGCAGCGGTGTACCATTGAAGAAAGCTTAAAAATCAGGATTATTTTTTCCTTTTGAGCTTCAACCGTTTACACATCGTACGCAATGCAGGGTTTGCGTACGATGTGTAAACGGTTGAAGCTCCGCAAAAAAACATGTATAAGATGCTTACTTTCAAAAATTAAACAAAAATTTTATGCTAAAAAAATTGTTCCATCTCTGTCTCTCATATTAGACGCAGACAGAGCTGCGTGGAATAGCTAGTTGTTACATAAAAGGTTCCATATTATTTAAATATCTTATTAAAATTTTCAAAATCTGTAATAAAATTTTAATCATGCTTAATACCTGTGTGTAATAATATTTTTTTAAACTTGTCGTGGACGTCACTTGATATTATGACTTAAGTTGTTTAAACAATAATTCATTCTTTAAATTCAATTAATTGATTATACTGTTTGCGAAAAGTAGTACAGTTCTACTCCAGTTTAAATGTTTATTTCACTGTAACAAGTTTAAGTAGTTCCTGCTCGATGGCGTAATAATTGACTTTATGTTTTTTTATATTAGCTACTTCTTTATATGATATTTCTTCAATGAAAACTAAATCTTTTTTCTATGAGTAAGCTTCGCAAACATTCATTAATATATCGCTCTCTTTTTGATACCTAAAGACGTGACCTGAAATTATGAAAATAAAATTGACTATATACGTTGAAAAATACTAATATGTTGACTAAGACTATTTAACATAAATGTTTTGATATACACAAGTGACGAGTGAGTAGGTGAGACTAAAGGAACTAATGTGGAAATGTTTAAACAGGTGTATTGACTCTTTTGTTTGAATTTGTTCCAGTTAAATTTTAACAATACCTATATATTTCAGCTGTTTTTATAACATTTCGATAGTGATGAACGTTAGATAATACTATGTTAATCCTAGTTCGAGATGTCTTAAAACTTTTTTAGCTAAAACTTTGTGTAATAAAAGCTGCCATGATCATTTACTTGCCCTTATCCCACTAGGTGGGGTCAGCACAGCATGTTTCCTTTTGCCACTTTACTCTATCCGCAGTCATTTCTACATTCACACCCCTTACACACATATCCTCTTTCACACGGTTCATCCACACTTTTTTTGGTCGCCCTCTCCCAGCCATGCCGCTTACCATCATATTTAAGGCCCTGTTGCATACATGGCTATCCTCCCTTCTCATGACATGCCCATACCAGGATAGCCTTCCACTACTTAACTTCTCGGTCACTGGTGCTACTTTCACACTTCCTCTAATATACTCATTCTTAATCTTATCCAATTTTGTCACTCCACACATCCATCTCAACATTCGCATCTCCGCTGCATGCAATTTCCTTTCATTCTCCCCTTTCGTGGCCCAGCACTCTGATCCATACAGGATGACAGGTCTTACGATCATCTTATAAATTTTCCCCTTTAGTTTGAGGGGCATTCTGGGATCGCAAATTGTTCCGGAGATCTGCCTCCACTTTATCCAACCTGCATTTACCCTGCTAGTAACATCTCGGTCAATGCCGCCGTCCGAGCAGACTCGAAGGGATACACCATCTAAGACATCGAAGAAAAACCGGATGATGTAATAAAAGCCGTGCAGTACTAATAAATAAATGTTACAACAGAAGTTTTGTTTTTCAATTTCCACTCCTGGCTGACGCTCTCCATGTATATATTATGTTAAAGTTTTAATGTTGAATGGATGAATAAAACATTTCAACAACTCCTTTATTAATATAATCAAATACATTTCTTTAAATCGTAGTGGATGACACTTGGTATTAGCAACTTTTTTTAACTTGGCGAACTTTGTACTGCGCGGTAATGAGTTTAAGTAGTTCGCGTCAGATAACATGGGAATTGACTATTTTATATTACTTGTTTTGATTCCCGTAAACTTTTCTTGTTATAAATTCTTCCTTATTACTAAAGGCATTATTAATTTCAGTGGGTGACATTGTATTACTTCAGTAACTAACAATAGTATTTGTGAAAAATTGTTCAGCTCCACTTATTGAAAGCTCACGTAAACTCTTTTAACATTATTTACTAATGAAGTCAATCGAATCCGGGTTTCAAGTATTCTAGTTCGCGTTCTAGTTCACACTAATCCTTGGACAAATTAATAATAACACTTGCGTCTAGTGTTTACACTTTATTAACACGAGATTCCGAGGTTAAGCGCATAATACGTAAATGATTTATTAATAATAAGCAATTAACATACTGTTCATTATTAAATTTGTTTTATTTGTCATTCACTTGTTATAATACCGCGTCGCAGCCCACGTTGAATTAGGAATTGTGTCATCAAATCTAAAAACGACGGCCTTATTTGTATATTGATTGTCATTGCAATATAAAGATACACGGATTTAATTTATTCCTCCTTGATGCTAGTTTGTTTAGCGTACTTAATTGGCTAGCAGTGGTCCTGGGTTATATATCCGGCTGTGCAAATTTAGTAACTATTTTATCCCGCAATAGAGGCTTACAGTTTCGCTCTTCACTAAGGACCACGCCACCCACAAAAATATACTTCTTCCCGACCTTTTCCTCGTCATAAGCTGAGATTAAAAACAATATTACAGAGTATTAGTAATAATATCTTCTAGGCCTTTCTAGAAATTTTTAAATATCGGGCATAATTTAATAATTCGTATTTCTAATATAGATTTTAATAATCCAAGACAAGGAAATCCACAAAAGCGGCAAAAACAAACATAGATTTAAGTTCGATGACCAGCGTGTAAATATAGAGTACAGAAATGACTGCGCAGTCTGTATTAAATTATAAGTAGCTGAATAACTACAGATTTCATAAGTTATCAAAACACAAACATACGAAATGCACAAAGTATATTATTTTGTTGTTACTAATATAGTTGATGCTTGCATTTAATCTAAGATTAGGATGGATATGGATTTTTTTTTCATGAAATCCCAAACAAGGATTTTATAATCTTGTGATTAATCTTGTTCAGAACCGCCACCAGTTTCTTTATACCTTAAGAAGAATTTAAAAAATAACGCAAAATCATATACTGATAAATTAAGTTTTATTTACTTATGCTTATTATATTATTATGTTGGTTATGTTGGTGCCAACACTTATGTATGGTAGTGAAAGTTGGGTATGGCAGAAGAATCACAAAAGTTAAATAAATGTAATTCATTGTTTGAAAATATATAAAGTCGTATCTTACGCGAAATCGCGCAAACCTTTTTATCATTATTATGTAAAGTTTTTATGACATTCTGAGCAATGACTCTTGAGTTGCCTATTTAAAAATAAAATCACATATAAATTCGTACAGTACACACACATTTAGGATAATGGTATCTAAATATGTAAATAAGTTTTAATATTACGAGTACGACCCATTTTGTCTGTATTAAGACCATTAACACAAATAGTATTGAAATTTTATTAATATACTCGTAAACAGTAATTTGACTGGAAAATTATTACGAGTAATATTTATGGAAATTTGTAATTATCGTTCAATTGTTAAGTTTATGTATACGTTATGTATCAAAGAGACAGGTTTAGAGACGAAATATAATTCATTAGAAAAAGGTAATAATGAATCAAGCTGGAAAGGTATGTACGATATGTCAAAGTGAAAAAATATTAAAATCGCGATATAAATGAGGAATAGGAAGGTGAAAAATACTTTATAACATATTCCAATACTTACGGAATATACAAAAAAAATAATCGGTCGAGCCGTTTTGTAAAAGCGCTATGTGATATATATTAGAAGAATTTTTAACTATTAGGAACTTTTAACTATTAGAAGAAACTTCCATAAATATTATAAACTTTTATTTCTACAGTAAAAGTAGCCTAAGTTATTCCTTATAATATTAGCTTTCTATCACTGAAAGTGTCGTCAAAATAGCCCTTTTAAAGATTAGCCGGAAAAAATGTAAAAAATTGATTGATTTTTTCATATAAGTTATGTGTACGCTTTTATATGCAATTAAGTGAAAAGCTGTTAATTTGTAATAACAAACAGACACTGTAATTTTATTTATTCGACTAGATGCAAGGTTGGCGCTGTCTTTAATTACTTTTTCAAGCCTAAGCCTAAATTCGTAGACGCACAATTATACTCAAATTAAAATTCTAATAAAAATATACCGACAGCTGTGGCTCAAAACAACTTTATTTACATATCGTCTTGGAGAAAAACCCAAACCGCGTTCATCCGATTGTGTTGATACAGTTTCTTAGACAATGAAAATAAATATAGGTCAAGGGTCTAACTCTTTTGAAATAACATTTATTTTCAGACACTCGTCCGATGAAAACAAAATAATAAATATCTTATGATCTGAATATAAAAACGATACAGATGCTTAACTTTACGAGCAAGCAAACTGAAACGCCTACATTACCAGGAGAGATTAAAATTTTTAGTTGTGGTAGCAATATTGAATAGACTATTACTTATAGCATAATGCATAATGAGTGATATTTCTGACATATTCCACGTTCGTATTGCCTTTATATTTCCGGAAATATTATGTATGATAAGAAAATTAAAATTAGCTAACCCTTCTGATTTCTTCTACAACTCTTCTCGAGGGAGTTGCACACAAAATTTTTACAACTTTTAAGTGACTATTCTCGTAGAAATTCTTCTCTTTGCCGTAGGAAGTCATATTATTCCATCTAGTAAAGACATGCTAACAGATCCGATGTTTTACATCTTGTACCCAATAAACAATTGAGAATAGTCTGAATGGATAGAGTCAAAGAACTTGTGAAACCATCAATTATTATGCCATATTTATATCTTATTGCACTTTTATCCAAAGTGCAATAAGATATAAATATGGCATATAGTATAATGAAAAATTTACAGAACCCTCCACAAAAGTGGATGGGGATATTGAGAAAGTATTTTGTGACTGTCTAAATTGCAAAACCAATCCCTGTTAAATTTCTAGCCTAACGCGATTAGTTATGAAGATCTCCTGATAAGTTGAGTGGTTGAGTTTAATATTCAAAAATCATCTTTGCATTTGAAATGAATCTGGTTTAGCCCACATCGGTTGCAGGTTTACAAAGTCCATAGGGAACATAGGTAGAAACAATTAATGTATTTTATATATAGTTAAATGGCAAGAAGCTGTTTAGAAACCATAAGTAGTAATTTAACTCTGTAAAGGTTAGCGAGCTTCTTTCTAAGACTGCATCGTAACTTATCATCGGGTGAGATTACAGTCAATCACTAACCAGTCAGCAATTAAAAAAAAGAATCATAAATCACAAGTGGAATGTGTAATACAAATGTTGGACTATTTTAAGTAGGTGGTATATTAATGAGCTCAGTCTCAAGAGCACATAAATATATTATGACACGGAGCATTCTTTAAATATTCAAATTGCATAATTTTAAACTATTACTAATCGTCATGTAATAACATGTTAACACTGCAAGTATATAAATAAATGTACAAAAAATATATAGTTTTCAGCTAAAGAAATTCTTGTTTTTTGTAATAATGAATTGATCCTAAAGCAAAACTTGAACAATGTTCAAAACGGCTCAAACCAAATAAATATTGTAAGTTTCCGCCACTATAAGAAAACGAACAATGCGAAAGTATTCTAGTTTTCCAGGAGTCGCATGTATAAGGAGCAGTACCAACATTTTTGAACACCAATCAATATTCTCCAAAAAAATGTATTTACATATTTAAAAGTTGCACTTTAAAAAACATTTTTGAAGACGCATGGACTTACAAATACTTTCACCAACAATTATAATTTCCTCTACATTCTTAAGAATCTAAATATTTAAATGGGTTTGGTGGTTTTGCAAATTAGAACTGAATGAGGTTTGTCATAATATTCAAACACTTGTGAATTGAAGGAAAACTGCAGACTGATATTACAATTTCATGTATGTTTATATATAACGTTGCTCGCATTTTAAACAACCCGAACCTCGCACCAAGCTATTTGTTTAATATTATAGAAATATCAGCAAATAAAAAAGCTTAAAAGATCACAGGTAGTCGTTTTTCAAACGACATTCGGATGAGCTCACTGCCAAAGATAAGTCACAGCTCATTCCGAAAGTCTTATCGGAAATCCAATGTTTTTTATATAAGCACAATTGACGTGACAAATTAACGATTTTTCATGACAGCTTCGCAATGGTGCAAGTTCTAACTTCGCTTGCAAAGGACCTGGTGTCAACTAACAGCAAGGCAAATTTAGGTAATACATTTTCTAACTTGTTTGAGTCTGATGTGGAAGGACGCTTATCTTCTGCGAAACTGTAATCTCGATAAAGGAGACGAGATGGAGAATACAGTAAATGTTCCCTCTCAACGCCCAAGGAGGGGGCATACTATGCGTCGCATATATTTGCGCGCCTCATCCCGCCTATGTAAAGCCTCGCTCTCCTCCGAAACGCCAGACACGAACATGAAAATGGCACACCTCGTGCGATGGTGCGACCCTCGTGGGTGAAGAAGATTCCGCTGGGTTTTAGTTGGTATTGCGAGGCTTCCTCCCTCGCAGAATCCTACACTTCTGATTCAGGGATAGGAATTTGTGCCATAAGGCTTCGGTCGTGGGTCCATAACACCCTATATGTATAGACGTGCAGAGAAACAAAATAATTGCGTTCACGATTATGTGTAAAAACCACACGATGTACATTATCTATTACTAGGTTAGCGCGCTACCATCGTAGATTATAAACTCTTACCATTAGAAGAGATTACAGTTAAATGCTGGACTGTCAGCAATAAAAAAAAGTTATATAGGCTACCAAACTTGGCCACGTGAGCTGAGGCGAACTGTTAGCGTCGTATAATTGGTCTAGGTTGCTCTGACGAGCGCCATTTATTTGACCTCTACACCGCGTCCGGCCGTAATGGAACATGCGATAGAGGAACGAAAAATTAAGAGAATATGAAGATGTAAAAAAGCCTAGCTTTAAAAAACTTTATCTTGGCTTTTATCTAATAGCCCAATGACACTAATTCCGTGGTACATTAAATAAAATCATTTATTCGACTTTCACGTGTCATTACATAAAATTCTTTAATAACAAAATTTATTTCTATACTTTCTAAGTCGTTGTTTGAAAAATATACCCCGACTTACTGATAGTATAAGTAAAATCTATTTAGAATATCTCTGCCAGCTTACCGGATTGTATTTATATTTACGGAAAAAGATATTTATTCAAACTTATAATAATAATAAATTTCATTTCATTTCATTCATTAAAACTTATTTTGTTGTTTCTGAGTGAGGTCATATGTTTTATACGATATCAGTTTTCATGCTTTAACTAGGCGTTCTGCTGGAACTTTGTAATTTCCATTTATGAGAAAAACTACAGTGTATGTCAGATAGTCGTTATTTATTCTACATTTTCATCTGTAGCATACATTTATGTACTTTTTTTGTATGTATCTATACAACAAATATGTTCCACTCCCTTCGATGAAGTACAATGTAAGCTTAATTGAACATTAGTGACACAAATGCATATGAAAGTGCTCTACATATTGGGCACGCTTGTAGTTCCAGAGAACACCGTATGTCTTTATTCACAGTTAATACCTGTAAAGTTATTATACAAAGTAAAATCTAGAAGCATATTTCAACACATATTACAAATCTTAAGTAGTATGAGTAATATCTAATTAAAGACATCGGTCAGGAACAAAAAAATATTCATTCCAAATATATTAAATTTTTTTGGTAATTTCTTATTTATATCATAAATATATATAAAGCAGCTACAGCTACTTGAAATGCCAGACCATATATCATTTAATTTTTATCTAATACAAAAAATGTAGTAACTACTCCAATTCCAATTAAGATATTCATTTAAATTAGTATGCATGTATACAAATCAATAAAATTGGAGTGCGTGTTTTTAATTTTAAATGTACAGCTTTTCGCCAAGATATATTTCTTGCGTAAAAAATCAATTACTAAATTTACAAGTATGTCTGTCTGCCTGATTGGCACGTTTTATAAGGAGTGCTTAAGGCTTCTTTTATTTTAGAAAAAAAGGCACCCGGAATTACGAAGGTACACCGCTAAAAAGAGTTAGTTAATCGTAAAAATAAGCCATCGCTGGCGATGATAGATATATTAAAATTGAAAATAGCCGCTTTATATGCGTACATGTTTTTTCAAAGTTTGAAATTATGATAGTTAAAATATTGCGTGTAATATAGATAAGACAAATTACCTATTAGTAACACTTAATTAATTAATGTCGCAGTAAACGCTGATGTGTTTGTAATTCACAACGATAACTGTTATGCTGCGAATAATTTATGAGAAATAAACCACGTCGTCTCTTAGGCTATCAAAATCTGACACATCATTAATATCGCGTGAAAGCTGGGCACTCGAAGTTTACATTTTATATTATTTGCCGTTGGCGCCATGTATTTAATCGTTTAATTCGATATGCGTTGAAAATAAATGCGTAACATTCAGTCTTACTTTTACTCGATAACTTTATTTTACCTTTTTGAATATGAAAACAAAAACCTTTATTTATTTTTACCTTTTGTAGGGTTATAAAAATTTTAGCGAGTTTAAAAGTTTTTAAATCTCACCATAACTGCAACTATTACTTTATTTGATATAATATAATAAATTTGTGCCTTTCAAAAATCGTCAAAAAAACAGGTGCGTTTATTTTGTTAAGGAAAATATAGGGGAATCAAGTAAAGTCTGTTTTCAGATAGTAATTATACTTTACACAGAAGTTAACTCGTCTCTTTATTTCAGCTATATGACCGATATCATTATAAGCTAATGCTTGTAATGATATCGGGCATATAGCTTTGTAGTCTGCGAAAATTATATATGAAAATATCTTTTAAACAAGTAATGTATAGTGAGCCGTATTTGTTCGCAAGTTAATAGCCTTAGCAAAAACGATAACTAATGTAAATTTGTTGTATTAAAATGTTTGTCTACAATAAAACGGGTACACACACAGTCATGTCAAGGTAAAAATTTAAATAATAACAGATTATAGCTAAATTTAAGAGACAGATAACGATCTTAAATGGCATAAGATTGTAACAGCAATTTTATAATACGGTGCAATTACGAGTTTAGAAAGATTGGTGGAGGTAAATGTTTTCAACTGGGGACATTATTGTATACAAGTGCAAAATAACCTCGGTATAATGATCGAATATATAGCATGTAATCATTTTCACTAAATCACTTACTAGTTCATAGAATTTGGCTTATTTATAACTAGTAATTACAGTGAAAATTACGGGTGTAATGAATTTATGGTTATGCTTATTATTTGATCGAATCTAATTACTTTAAAGCAGTCTTTGGTACAGCACAATGAAATTATTTCTACTAATGCTCAAATCTATATATATAAAAGAGATATACAGGTATCTATTGACTCGTCACGATATCTCTGGAACCATAAGGCGTAGAGACTTGAAATTTGGTAGGATTATTCCTTTTGACTTGTAGAGGTCATGTTTATTTGTAAAACAGTTTGACTAAATTAATGAAACTGCTACCCAAAAAACATTCCACGCAGACGAAGTCGCGAGTTCAGCTAGTAAAGTATAAATAAACTCGCTATAAATACGGTCTCGGAAGTTTACACCACATCAAAAGTTTCAAAGTTATGATCTATAAATATATATATGCTTTTTTTTAATTTGTGCCCACAACAATATAGTCTTTTAGACGTCCACTGTAATGTACATAGAGCGTTTGAAATCACTATACGGAGGAATAAGCCTAAACGAAAAATACCACAAAATTACACTTTCATCAAGCAACACATTTTACGCGTTAAGACACTTTTAATCGTAGTAAATAAATTTATGACCCAATTAACTTTTATTTGACTAATTGACTTCTACAAGTTATCGATGAAATAGCCAATTTAAATATACATGTATTATAATCTCATTATCTAATCGTAAATACAAATTGACAGAGTGACAGATAAATTCTGTATAAAGTGTACAGTGGATTAGCTCAGATGAAACAGAGAGAAAGTACAAGTCCAGACATTGTTATGGAACGTTAAAAAATTGATCAAACTATCAAGATAACAATGTATTGAGTCTTATCAGTAAATCTACATAAAGACTTTGTTGATAAGCTCAACCTTCGCATGTAATGCCAAGGTGACGCAGAGGTTTAACCATTGCCATGCTAATTCGGAATAAAAACACCGTGGTGAATTTTTAAAAGCAGGATTAGTCTCTAATGCCGCAAATAATCCAAGCATTATATATGTATTATATAATACACCATAAAACATTCACTTAACTGTTACGTAATCAAAATATATTACCAGTACATAACTAATAGTTAGTTATTACTTAACATAAGAATAAATAGCTAAATCTTGGCGGTTAAGTCTCAAAGTAAGTAAATGTACTCCACCTTAGCACACACAAATCCTTTACGTATAAAAATTTGAACAGTTAAAATAACGACAGTTCTATACGTAAACATATTTGAAATATATAAAAATATTTACATCAAAAAAATGGTTTCAATTCATTTGAGGGTATTTACATTTACTTACTTACATTTTATAAGAAAAAGAATATTTCACAGAAGACGTTCTATAAATATCACTTTATGAATTTAAAAATTTTATTAAGAAAAAGCTTGAAATTAAAAAATACAATTTGAAGGATTTATTGAAGTTTTTAAACCGTGGGTCTTAATAGATTGCTTCTAATAGAATAAATCAAAATCACATAGTAATGGTGATGTTAAAAATAGAGTTTCTTCAGTTTTTCTGAGAACAGGGCTCGAAGAAAGCCTCGTAACTTTAGATTCTAAATCATTCTCTAATATCATCAGAAATAATGTGAAAACAATATATGACCATTCAAAGTAACTGTAAAAGTAGACTTGTTTACTTAAAGAATTTTTGGATTTAAATTAAATTAATATTTATATCTATTAATTTCAAATCCAAAAATTCTTTAAGTAAACAAGTCTACTTTTACATAATTTGAAATTAAATTAATATTTATATCTGTTAATTTCAAATCAAATCCAAACATTCCTTCAATTTTAAATTTGAATATACAATCTTTCTTATACGTAGATTATTGACTATATGATATGATCTAATTACATACTTTGTGTTTTGACCATGTTGGAATTGTCTGTTACCATGATTTGAACAAGATATATAAATACGAGAGTTATTAACGAATATAAGTAAACTTTAATGTAAACATACTCTTACAAAAAAACCTCAAAGGAGCACAGACAGGAGTTTTGCTTAAAAGTTACTTCTTATAAAGATATAAAAAGTAAGTAAGTAGCAGCCCATTACCATCCCATTACTGGGCACAGACCTCCTCACTCCGAGGAGCGAGGGTTTTTAGAGCATAGACCCACCACGCTTCTCCGCTGCGGATTGGAAGGCATAGTACACAAGTGCACTCTCTATTCCTTCACTCTCATAGTCCGATGTGACGGGAATCAGACACGACCGGAGAGAGATCAGACGCAGGACCAACGGCTTAACGGGCTCTCCGAGGCACAGGGGTGAATCACACCGCCAACTTCCCAAATTCCCAAATATTGAGAAAATCTTAAATAGAAAACTCAATATTGATTTTTTAATTGGCCCGGCCCAGGACTCGAACCCAGGACCTCATGTCTGTAGTAGAACATCCTAACCACTGGACCAATGAGGCAGTTTATAATATAAATATTTATAATTAATTATTATTTGTCCTTAGTCAAACGAAATGTATGGCAACTATAACTATGTGTAAGGACATAAATTCTACTTCTTAGCGGTATGTGATTGATTACATCACATATAATTCAAGGTCTGGCCGATGGCAAGATATTAAACAATACTACCATATAGTTACATTTTTATGAAAAATGTCTTCGCTAATAAGGAAATGGGCAAAGCGATCAATATTATCGTAAATCTGGTTCACTTTGTTGAGTCTATTCTGTTTTTAACTATTGTCTGGATATATGAAGTACAATATAGAATATTGCATTTTATTTAAGTTAATTAAAAACATTCAAATGCACGAAAGGTTTCAGTTTGAAACAGTTAATTCTCAAGTTATAAATTTATGGAATTTTTTACCAGACATCATACGTCACTCAGAGTCATTAGCCGTCTTTAAAACGCGCCTCAAAGATTTCTATTTAACTGAAAACTGCTGTGAGTAACACGTTTATATCTTTCCCTTTTATATTGTCTATTTTTTATTTCATATCTTTTGTGTATATATTTTCAATATGTATCTATAGAAATATTGATATTTATGTACATTATATTATATGTAGATATATAATTAACAAATATCATATACATATAGTTATAAACAAAAATTTCTTTTTATATATTATATTTAAGTTTCTGGCGCTGTTTTGCCCTATTATTTATTTTAGTCTGCTTCTTAACATAATAAGGTTGTCTGGAAGAGATTGCTTGTAGCAATTATTGCTATAATTATGGTAATAAGTATCGTAGTTTATATGTCTTTTTATTTCTATCTTGTGTGCAATAAAGTGTTTTCTCTCTCTCTCTCATTTCTATACTATATTTCTGAACAAACAGTATGATATATGTACTTGTTACAAAATTTTCTTATAGAATCAATTTAAAGGAGGATTGAAGATCAATCAAAATTTTATGTTATCCCTAATTTTATAAATAACTGAAATATTACATCGTGTCTAAAATAACACGCCTAGTAAGTTTTAATATTATTGTTAACATTTCAATAATAAAACATGTTATTTTAATTATATGATAAATGCAATGATATAATTTATATTACGCGTAATTGTAAGAAGTAGTAGTATATGTGATAATTAAAAAGTATAGTATATTTTTTACACTGGGTTAACATAAACAAATGTCATAAGAAAAACTTACCAAATTACGTATCAACATAATAAAAAGCTAGAATATACAGGTATAGAATTCAAGGATAAGATTAGTACGAAGTAAACACAAATAACCTTGGTAAATAAATCAAGTTTTATTTTTCTGCGATATCGTATCAATTGATAGGCTAAATAGATAACAATACAGAGTATATTTACATGTACAGTTGTTTTAAATACACATAACAAAAGTGACAAAAAATTATAACGTGTGGATTTTTAGTGAGCATTAATTGTTAACCCAATATATCTAACATGTCAGTTTTATGAAATACATTACAAATTATAATCAAAGGTATATCACAATCCTTTCAATTTTATAGTAAAATTCATCCTTATATGTTTTCATTTACTACGTAAAATCTATCGTAAATACTAATATATACCGCTATATGTAAAATATGTTACTTATTTAAAAATAAGTTTTTTGATATTCAAGACAACTTTATAATTGCTCATACTATTAATATAATTATAAGCAATTTAATCTAATTTACATACTAATATGAATTCCAAAATTATGTTCTAAATATATATAAATCTAACAGAACTCATTAATCTTAATTAATAGGAAGCTCTGCGTATTCATTCAAGATTTTAAAGGTATAGTCTGGGTTTTAACTAAAGTAAATATAATAATATTTTTGTATAGAATTTAGAACATTAAAAAGGCTCTAGAAAACGTAAGTTTATAGTAAATTCTAATCCAAAGAAGGTTATAGTCTTTTTTCCTTATATCTCAATGATTTAGCTTAGAATGTCAATTACATCAAAACACACCAAATTATTTCAATATTCCATAATGCACACTTACAAACGATGTCATCATTTATTTAATTTAGTCTTTGGCTTCTACAAAAAATGACCCTTTAGAGCCGATCTACACTCTCTGTCATAGTTGTATTCGATATTATAAATTTTTATCAACTGTGATTGTTAGCGGGACGATAGATTCTTTTTTTATTCTAATAATGTACATAGATATCTATTGTAATACGATACAGGTTTTATGATAATGTTACCTATATCGGAAGTCGTGATTTGATAATTCATGACAATCAGTATACAAATGCGTATGCTATCCAGAAAAGTTGACCAAAAATCATTATTAGTAGCATATCATGCCAAGGCAGCATCCATAATTAGGTACGGCATTATCTTTTGGGGAAACTCTAATCATATTAATAGCGTATTTGTTGCACAAAAAAAATGTATAAGAGCGATATGTGGAATTAAAAAGAGCGAAAGCTGCAAGCCGTACTTTAAAAAATTAAATATTCTGACTGTGCCGTCTTTATATATATATGAATTAGCATTATTTTTAAAAAACAATGAAAACCTTTTCGAAAGGCTTAAGGGAGAACGTTGTAAAGACAGATTCCGATATCCCGATCATAAAAGTTCTTTTTTTAATAAAAGTGTTTGCGTGATGGCTATTAAAATTTTTAATAAATTACCCAAAGATATAAGGGAATATGCCTCACAATTTAAAAATTGTATAAAATTTAAAAATTCTGTCAAATCTTTTCTAATCAATAAAACTTTCTACTCCGTTGATGACTATTTAAAGGGAAATTAGCAATAAGTAATAATAAGTTACTATATTTATACTATATTTATTTATACTGTATTTAATAAGAGGTAATATAATATATAAGTTCACTTTAATAACATCATTTAATAGTAGTAATTTTAATTGAAAATTGGTTCGATGTAATGTTATTAGGGTTAATTCTAATAAAATTGTAATTATTGGATTAATAATGTAAAGATACCTTTCCTTAGATTTACTAAAACCTGTAATTTCGCAAACTTAAATAAGTAGAATATGAGGACTATGTTTACCATATTCAGCGAATAAATGATTTGATTTGATTTGATTTGATTTGAAATGCCTTACGAGATTACAATTTCTGCTTCAAGGAGAAAAGCCGGTGTTACTATTAATAAAAGCATTACTAAATTTGGCAAAATTATTAATTTATGGTACATTTATTCATTGCGTTAGTTAAAATACGTACTAAATAAGATAATACATGTCGAAGTCCTAAGCACGAGTCGGTTTCTAAATATGCTTTCGCTTGCGGATCAAATTGTATTGTCTTCTGATTTTGTAAATTTATATAGTCTCTTCTTTATGTAAAACGATTTTTCAATTTCTACTAGTTCTAGTAGTAAAACTTCAAGGTCTAGTGGTATTACTTTACACTCTTCCCATATATTTGTTGTTCAAATTTATTTAAATTTGTAGTAGGTAAGATTTTTTCAAATAATAACTTTTAAATAAAATTGTTTTGGAATTAATTCGCTCGAATTAAAAGTTTCTTTCTTGGCAATGAGTTTAAAAAATTTACCGTAATTTTTATTTATATTATTTGAAATGATAAATAATTAATGTTAAACTAGATTTTTTCATTGAACTATTGAAGTTTTTAATATTGTTGAACTGTCTAGTTTTTGCCTAAAATTAAAGAGCAAAGTTTACTTTGTATATTAATAAGGATATAAAAGGAAACATAGGATTGTAGAGACGTCACAAAGAAATATTTATGGGGAAAAAAACCAAGTCATATTAATGAAAATTAAGCATACAGACTTAAACGAAATTTATGTAGTCTTATTTTAAACAAATCCCAGTTTTATTTGTCATAGACTTCCGCAAGTTAACGCTCAGGTCTGAAATAATGAAAATAAATAGTAACAGCAGGTTTTATAGTAATAAAAACGTAGATTGTCATTTGCATCGCATATAAAAAACGCATCAATGCAAAAAAAATATTAACACATTAATTACATTAGTGATTCTTGCATCCTGATCAGAATTTATAAATCGGACACGAATATAAAATATGTATCTACGCTTTTAAGGTGTTTTTTATAATCAAAAAATGTCCATAGCCTTATTATTATGCGCATATATAGAGAAACAACGGTTTTCAAGGTAACAAAAATATTGTGACATTTAATATTTAATGCAATACTATCCAACATCTAATACGTAGTTTAAAAATATGTGGTTACTAATTAAAAGTATTTTCGAACATTTCAACAGTCTCTTGTTATTCTTTTCTTTCCAAATATAAGGGATTGATATTTTCTAACGTTAAAAAGAGAACCCTGGAATAAAATTGTTATTTGCATTTAGCAATTTTATTTCAGGATTCTCCTTTTAACGTAATCGCCATTAATTGATTTCGTTATAAGTGTCACTTCGCAGAAAAATATTTGTTTCCATAGAATGCTAAGATTAAATACTACCTTAAATAAAGAATCATCGAATTTATACTGGGCGAGCGCATAAAAATGTTGATAAACTAATAAACTCAGTCAAACTTCGCAGTTTCCGTATATATTCCGCTAATAAATGTAACCTATGGCTTTCCATGTACATTTTTCGGGGATTAATGTATGGCAACAAACCGACATACCATTTTTTTTTTGTAAAAGATCCATTTACAAAAAAATATGTATTATCAGAAAAAAAAACAAACAATTCGTATGTATTTAGTCTTACACTGTAAACATATTTATAAAATTTGAAATAGTTTTTTTAAATTATTATCTTGCTATTTACTTAAATTTCAAAATATGTAAACAATAGAAAGTTAGCTTGATTTATAGTTTAAAATAAAATTTATATATTCAAAAGTATTTTATAGTCGTAAATTTAAGACTATCTAATAAAGCTTCACAATGAAAAAAATAGATGCTGTGAACGGGGAGTACGTATTAAAATTACAGAAACATTGAAAATTTATTATAATGCTGTACTTACATATTCATCGTGTCAGCTTTGTTATTTAAAGATGAAACACAGTCAATGTAACCAAAATTGTTTAGAATATGCTAATGAGTAGACTTAATAAAGGAAAAATTCATTCAATCCACGAACATTATATAGAGTCTATTTTCTCATTTTTTTTAATTAAAAAGGAACTCCGGCTGTATACGAAAAATTATGGCATAAAAAAATGTTCGTAGGGTCACTTCGCGCGTATATTTGAATTTGGAACGTCAAGACGTAACTTCTATGCGGACGGCGCAATGATACTGCGGCTGGCGTTAGCAACCACCTGATTTAATATCACGGCAAAATATGTACTCGTGTTTATATCATTGGCGAGGTATGCGAAATATAATTCAAATTTTAATACGTGATTCACGCATATTACGTAGCAGCTCGTAATATGTATTATTGGAAATTCTAACAATCCGAGCTTATTAACCAGTATTGCTTACGCACTTTATAGCTTACCAGTGCAAGGATATATATAGCAATAAGATAAGCTCCTTATTCATTCTTACAGCGAAGCTTATCATTTCAGTAAGACTGACCACAGACTATTTCATAAAAATAAAATGATTATAAAATAAAATAAAAATAAAATAAACACTTTAGCAGCGTACGTGATGATTCTAATCTAAGAAAAGTTCTGCTCTATTTATCAAGTGATATTTAAAACAAATTTTTATTACTCTTGACAGTGAAAGAAAACTTCGTGAAAATATATACATGGTATATCTATCAACCGGTTTACGGCCTTGCTTTTTTTTTCGCTGGGAAATGACTTTGCGGACCCCGGAAGAAGAAGAAAATCTGCTAATCGGGAACTCGCTGAAGTAACCAGAATACCCACTGAAACCCAGCGAATCCCTCATCATCCTTGAATGAGATCCATAGTCCTATTTCGCATTCCATTCTAGGGAACCGGATGGTGCCGACTATGAAAATCTAGGGTTTACTGAAGCCTATTGCCACCCAGTCTCCTTCGACGGAGATGGAGGGCATTAACCGTAGCATTTACGGCATGCTAAGAAGGATTTCCCTAAATTCTACTACATTAGCGACTGTATGGGTATCAGGCTAGGAGCCTTTAGCCCTCCAGATATACATAAAGTAACCCCTAATTGTCTTTCGCATCCTAGCTGGTGCAAGTCTTTTGAATCTAAATCTTCGTTCAAACAGTGCAAGACGATTTAATTAATACATCATATATTGTTACATGTTTTATTTCATAAATTACAAACCGAAGTTTGTAATACTTTAATAATTTTTATTTTTAAATTTACAATTGCTGTTCCTTTAACATATTTTAATGTAATCATAATAAAATTAAAAGTGCGTGCGTACGAAGTAAACATCTCAGAAGTGAAACTTCTTTGGTAAACTAATTTTTAAGTCTTATTTATATTTACACAAATCTAAAATTTTAGATTTCCGAACCTAAGAGGGAGGGGATAAGGAAGATATCTTAGGAATTTAATAAATTTAATTGGAAATGTGAAAAATAGTACATTAAATTATTAAATGAAGTGGCAAATTAAAATGCCACATGTTATTTGTAAATATTAAAACTACCTAACCGTCAAACGAATTAGCATCTTCATGGCGCTAATCACGCGTTTTATCCGTAAAAAAATTACCCTCATGCGCCTAAAGAAGTTTCACTTCCATAAACTTGTGTCCAATTGTATGACGATGACAGGATAATGACAACAGGAAAAGTTTACCTATAGTTTTTGTACGTCCTTATGTTTTGTTCAAGAAATGAAGGCGTTAATATTTATTATTTAGTTTTTGAAGGGAAACTTGTGTAGGCGCATGAGGGTAATTTTTTTGCGGATGAAACGCGTAATTAGCGTCACGAAGATATGCAGCGTTTTTAATGCTAATTCAGTAATTTAATAATTTATTATACTATTTTTCATAAAAAAATAAAACAAAAATATTTCTTTTCTAAATGTTTCATTCAAAAACAAGATTTAATAAATTATTTTTAATATTAACAAAAAACATGTGGCATATTTATTTACAATTGTAATTAAGATTTCTTATTATTTGTATTCATTTTAAAGACAATTAAATTCTAAACATATCTTCCATTTCCCCTCCCTGTAAGTCTCGAAAATCTAAAGTTTTAGATATGTATAAATATAAATAAGACTAAAAATTACTTTTTCAAAGAAGTTTTACTTTTGAAATGTGTATTTTGTACGCAAGCACTTTGAGTATTGTTAATTTAAATTATACTTGTGCTCCAATAATATTCGCATAAAATGGTGTACGTGTTTTAACGTTACTCAAGAACAATATATAGATTAATTGTAGTTGTTAATTTTACCATAGAATCATAACAATATGTAAAAATATTCGATGCTTATCATAAATCTCTACAGTCAAAGACGTGTGTAAAGGTACTACGAGTTAGCATTCCAGATAATGTAGACTTAACAAAATATATATTTAAAGAATATCTCAAACGCATTACCACTTATCATCAAGCGCAATCCGTTTATAATCATTGTAAAATAGATTGAAAATGTGATTATAAATTGCACGCTCATTCTATCCCATAGCAAAGACCAAATAATTACTGGGAATTCCAGTATGAGTGACATTCCTATACTTTAGGACTAACCAACCATGAAATCAATCTAATTGGTACAAAGACATCGTTCTCCAAATAATGCTATGTCATTACGTTACTCCCAATATTAAGCGCCTATAATTAAATTACACTGATTTCTATTGTCAGAATTAATGATATAGAATACTATTGGGTTTCTACCGTGACTTATTCAAGATTAGCTTGACGTTTTAATAGCAAAAAGTAGAGCCTTATGAAACATATATCATCTGCTTGGGTAGATTTCCAAAGGCGCAGTTTTAAGAAGTTGCATTTTCTAATTTGTCAGAACCAAGAGTAGATAGACAATGGCAAATTACGATGCTGTAACGAGATAAATTACTTCTTACTAGGATAGCGCGCTTCCATCTTAGACTGTATCATCACTTATCATCACATGAGGTTGCTGTAAAGCGGCCAATATAAAAAATTTATAAACTCAAGAATGACTGGATCGATTTATATGTACTCTGATTTGTTGAATTGATTTCCGCTCCGAATACATAACAATTGTTTTAACATGAGAAAAATACATTATTAAAAAAATATCGATATATATTGAAATACATATAACATATAATGATCAAATAACAACTGTCAATATCGATTGAATTCTTTCTGGCAGGTTAGCGCTTGGCTGTGATCGCACCTGATGGTAAGTGAAGATACTAAGATGGAAATCCGCTAATCTGGTAAGATTAATTTTACCTCTAATGATTTCTACATAGCATCGTACCCTCGTCGAATAGAAATCTCAAAAAACTAGCCACGGCCAATAGTTTTAGTTAGTAGTTTTAGTCTTCCACCAGTCCAGACAAATTATGAAATGCTATTTCCCAAATTCGCCTTATGTCCAATAAGGCGAATTTGGGAAATAGCATTTCCATTTTATTCACTTCACAATTCTGATCTGCAAGATTCCACTCTACCGTTGGTAAATGTATATACATTATAGCTGACCCAGCAAACGTTGTTTTATGTTTTGCCATATAATTACTATTATCGCTATTAAAAAATAGGGGTTGGTGATTGAAAGGTGAAAATTTAGATTTTTCGTGCTTTTGTATGCTGTGTCACAAAAAAATAAGAGTAAAAAATTAAGTCAAAAAATTAAAAAATCAAATTCTTTGTGGATCGCCCTCAACATTTAGAGGTTTGAAAAATAGTAGTAGTAGTAGTAGTAGATTCTCACACTTTACTGAATATGCATAAAACATTTCATAAGAATCGTTCAAGCAGTTTCGGAAGAGTATGGGAACGAACATTGTGACACGAGAATTTTATGTATTGGATAATGGCAATATCTGATTACTAAAGGACATAGAACAAACTGTTCCTCCGAATAACTTGAATTTACCAGTGCTAGGCACAGGCCTCCTCACTTATAGGAGAGAGGGTTTTTACAGCAAAGACCCACCACGCTGTCCATTGCGGATTGGCAGGCATAGTACACAATTGCACTCTCTATTCTTTTACTCTCATAGTCCGATGATGTGACGGGAATCCGACACCACCAGAGAGAGATCGGGCGCAGGACTAGCTTAACGTGCTCTACGAGGTACGGGGGTGGATCACACGGCCAATTTCCCAACTTCGGGCAAATATTGACAATAGTCTTAATAGAAAACTCAATATCCATTTTTGAATTGACTCGANCGATTCTCACACTTTACTGAATATGCATAAAACATTTCATAAGAATCGTTCAAGCCGTTTCAGAAGAGTATGGGAACGAACATTGTGACACGAGAATTTTATGTATTGGATAATAGCAATATCTGATTACTAAATGACATACAACGAGATTTTCCAAACTATTCCTCCGAATAACTTGAAATACCACTGCTAGGCACAGGCCTCCCACTTATAGGAGAGAGGGTTTTTACAGCAAAGACCCACCACGCTGCTCCTTTGAGGATTGATAGGCATAGTACACAATTGCACTCTCTATTCTTTTACTCTCATAGTCCGATGATGTGACGGGAATCCGACACCACCAGAGAGAGATCGGGCGTAGGACTAGCTTAACGTGCTTTACGAGGCACGGGGGTGGATCACACGGCCAATTTTCTAACTTCGGGCAAATATTGACAATAGTCTTAATAGAAAACTCAATATCCATTTTTGAATTGACTCGACCCGACATTCGAAGCTAGGATCTCATATCTGTAGTCGAACATGCTAACCACTAGACCAATGAGGCAGTCCAAAAAATATGTGCAAAACCTTTACGTTTCCTTAATTTGTTTTTCCTCCGTTTTCCGACTCCCACGAGACCTAAATAAGCTTTAACTAATCAACTAAATCATAATAGTATATAATTTTATATTTTCGCGCTGCCTCTTCAAACGATTCCCTCGTTTCTCTTCTCCTCGCTTATTATTCTCCTGTATGTATAGATTTTAAGCGAACATGCCATTAATTAGAACAGAGACTTTGTTATAGCACCGTTATTTACAGAGCACAGGAATCAGGAACTGTTGTGTCCAAAGAAACGTATCAAAAAACGAACTGTATTGAATAAACCAGCAAAATCAGATATAATATTTCATGTAATAATAATCATATAGGAATATGTAGTTTGAGTATATATATATTAGCTCTTCACAGACAGACATTTAATTTTATTTCCACGTATAGACAAGATTTAATCTTAGTGATCATAAAAGTCTATTAAAACTTTAATAAATCGAGTTCAGAATTGCTATTAAAGTAATTTAAACAATTTGCTGGGCTTTACCCACAAAAATACCATTTGCATTCCTAAGCCTGCCTGTTATCGGCTAAAATTAGCAAACAAAAATAGCTTCCGCATTTTGTTTACTAACTATTGTAAATGTGTGAATGGATTCTGAATTTCTGAATGGCTCTAAACGAATGCCTATTTTTGTTTTATTTCCCCAAACACTTTGTTTGACAACAATAAATAAGCTATAGAAATCCCGTAAGTTTCGGATCGGAAACGTGGTCGCTGACTATGGGCCTCATTCGAAAACTTGGAGTTTCGTAGGAGGAGATTCGTAGAAGAACCAAAGTCAACGACATAGCCCTAAGAATCACGAAGCTGAAGTGGCAATGGGCGAGGCACATAGTCCGATGAACCGATGGACGTTGGGGTTTAATGGTGCTGGAATGACGACCCTGCACCGAAAGGCGCAGTGTAGGCAGACCCCCCCCCCCACAAGGTGGAACGACGGCATAAGGAGGATCGCAGATAGCCGCTGGAGCCAGGCGGCAAAAGATCGGGCACTGTGGGCATCATTAGATGAGACCTATGTCCAGCAGTGGTCCATCGGTTGAAGTGAGAGTAGAGAGGTAAATGATACTTCTAGAGCACATTTTAAGTATTCCATATAAATTTTGATTTACAATCTGATGACATAAAATATTTCTAAGCATGATAAAAACCTTATTATATCAAAGCAGACGTAGTAACCCGCAAAATATTGTATTCCTATTTTATTTTTATTTACACACACATATATAATTTATGCTGTCTTTTATTGTAGTCCTAGTTGTATTACAATTTCGAAAATGAATATCAATTATAGTTCGTTATTTGATGGAATATTCGTAGAAATAATTGAATAGAGATAATTTGCACACTAAACCAATTATATGTATATTAAAATGACTGAAAAATTTAGCTTACTAGCAATGCCTTTGTACACTCTTATCTAAAAATTTGTTAGTGTTTTCTTTCAAAATCTGTATGTTTCTGTGCAAAAAGAATAAATAAAAAATAAATGCCCCGAGGTCTCACCCGCGTAGATACCGATCTCTTCGCATTGGAAAGTCTACTAAGTCGCATTATAGATTTATTTTTGTTAACATAAAATTTTACTTTTACTTAGTTTTAAATTACTTCCTTGCAGATTTTTAGATATACTCGTACACTTACATTCATAATCTATTCAATATACAGATTTTACTTTACAACGAATATATATGTAGTACATTTTTAAATTCGTAACATCATTTACTTAGAATATCCGACATTAGTAAATTGAAAAATACTCTACAGATATTGAAAGAATTTTTTTAAATCGGCCCAGTAATTTTTAGCTTAATTATTATAAATAGTTAAAAATAAAAACAAAAATCTATAATATTAGAGAAGAGATTTATTTGTAATACTTTATTGTCTCAGAACTTCCCTATACAAAACATTTGATATTCTGGAGTTAGACTCGGGATAAATAATTTTCTTTAGATTGACATTTCTAAATTCGTTGTATCTTTCGAATGGACTGTCCGATTTTAATAATTTAAAAGTATTTTACAGGTATTGAAACGGTATATCATTTAATAGGAAAAGGATTAATACACAGACATGAATAATGTGGTTTCATTATTGGCGCACTTTTAGTTTTCTTTTAATTACCTTTAATTATAATTACATCATAATTTTAGTCTTATCTTAATATTATTACCATATTCTCAATCTTCTTTACCTATTCATGTACCGACTGTAGTCTATATATGTCGGTGATGCAGGATAATTTTTTTTCCCCACCATTGATGATAATTACATCATTTGATTGATAATATTAGCCTTACCCTAATCCTATTACCATATTCTCAATCTTCCTTACCTACTCATGTACCCAGGGAAATACGAGGTGTGTTGCAAAAGTATCGCGAATTTTGAATTTTCGCGGGTTACGTATATTCGAATTTCGAATTTTTTGAGGCGTTATGTTGGTACTCATGTCTCTCACTTATGCCGACAAGCTCGGCCATTTTGAATGTTCATTTAATTGTTGACAGCTGCTTTGCTTGCACGTGTTTTGGATCGTCTTCGATTTTTACCTATTCAAAAAAATGGATCAAAGAACCTGTATCAAATTTTGTGTNTATACTCGTACACTTACATTCATAATCTATTCAATATACAGATTTTACTTTACAACGAATATATATGTAGTACATTTTTAAATTCGTAACATCATTTACTTAGAATATCCGACATGAGTAAATTGAAAAATACTCTACAGATATCGAAACAATTTTTTTAATCGGCCCAGTAATTTTTAGCTTAATTATTAAATATAGTTAAAAATAAAAACAAAAAGCCATAATATTAGAGAAGAGGTTTATTTGTAATACTTTATTGTTTTCAGAACTTCCCTATACAAAACATTTGATATTCTGGAGTTAGACTCGGGATAAATAATTTTCTTTAGATTGACAATCTTCTTTACCTATTAATATACCGACTAGTCTATATATGTCGGTTATGCAGGATAATTTTTTTTACCCACCATTGATGATAATTACATCATTTGATTGATAATCTTAGCCTTACCCTAATCCTATTACCATATTCTCAATATTCCTTACCTACTCATGTACCCAGGGAAATACACTATAGTCGGTGAGAAAGTAGGTAAAACAAAATAAACCAATTGTAGTCAATCATTAACAAAATGTAAAAAGGTAGTTCTAGGGGCATAACTACAGTAGTTGGACATATAGTGTGGCGGACTTTTTTGTAGATATTAATACTTTCTATAATATTGTAGAACACTTTTTTGTTCTTCCCTCAAAAGTTTCCCCAGCGCACGCGATGGCATATTTTATGTGATGTATTTTTCACACCTTGGTTTGTTTTAATGCATTTTTATTAGAGATTTTTTTTGAGGAAGTAATATAGCCTCTGTCGCTCAGTGAAAATGCAGCCTTCTAATGGTGAAAAAATTTTTGGTATCCGACCAGTAGTTTTTGTGTAAGAACGTTACAGACATATATACATTCTTATATACGTACAAAAACACAAGTTTTCCCTTTTTATAATATTACTTTATTTAACTTATTATATAAAAGATAAAAAGAAATGGAAGATGACATTTTTTCGTAGTCACCCTACTTAAATATTATTTTTCGCTTCTCAGAAGAAGAATAACCAACAATCAATCAATACCATATGTTTGTACATTTAATAAAGTCCGTGACAACTCGATAGACGTGCAAAGCGAAATAGAGTTTTATTATAATCAAACTTGATCAGCTGTTGATTGTCCTCAATAAAGCGGGTGCATTGAATGGCGCAATTTTTTAAACCTTTTGGACTTTAACCTGTCTGCACCGTTTCAATGATGTCATTGAAATAATTCCTTAAAGTGCACTGGATGAATACACTTTTATCCTAAATTCATTCTTCGAATTCATCGTTATGAAAGCGTGAACGGTATTTAAAATAAGTCTTGCGTATTGTCGTTTAAGATAATGAGTGGGAAATCTTATATTTTTGGGTGTAAATAATTGAATAAGGGTCGAATACATCAATGGTGATTTGAAGATTCAAATATTGTTATAGTAAATTAAAGGTAATAATTTTATTAATAACGATGTCGTTATTAACAAAAAATAAAGACCGCAGGCGCTCCTGTAATCCTGTTTTTAGTAACTCGTTTCTTTCTAAATCATTCACAACCTTCTGTTAATATATACTACAGTTATTTTTTTATTATTATAATTAATTAATTTTCCCCAAGCCAATTTTAACGTTACAAACAATTTAGATCCTAGTAAATGTTGTTTCGAAGAATTTAAAGAATATTTATTATGATATATGTCGGAGTGCTATAGTCTGTGGAACGCTGGCGCCATCTGTCTATCCGCGTCGGGCAGAGTCAACAATGTCACTATTGACTCTGTCCGGCGTTTGTGTGAATTGATATTGGGAACATTAAGTGGTTGAACGTTATAATCTCAGTTAATTAATAAAGTGTTTGATTGCACCAGCATAACCTATCAACGCCCACAGTATGGAAATCGAATTATGGATGCCATTAATGACGATGATGGCGGAGAACCCTACGCCCCTATGCTTTATGCTTCCTTTTCTCTCTTATTCTCTGACGTATATATTGAATTGTAAACCTATGTTATAGAAATAATATATTTCATTATAAATCTACAACCGCAGTTGAGGATAATTTTAACTCTAATCAAAATTCAAGCTATCTTTTACTTGTGTGAGCAAACGTAGTACGAAAACTGAACGACTGTATAATTCCATGGATTTACTTTAACACAAATAATATTAAATTTTTAAAATTCGTTCGCGTTATCGGGCTAATGAAAATCGAAAAAAACAACATTTTAATCAACAATGGAAAAAAATTGAAATAGGAATAAGTTTTCCGAACTTAAAGATATATTATTGAAAACCCCATTTATATATAAAAACAAATAAGAAAATTAAAAACAAAGTCATTATATAGAAATAAAACTTTTAAACTTTTTAAAGCGAGTATTTAATTGATGGCGCTTGGAAATTTTTAAAAAATGCGATTATTCATTAATTTAATTTAAGTAATGAAGTTAACGAATAATCGCATTTTTCATTAATCTGATGGCGCGTTTTCGTTACTTTTATTTTTATTTATGTTAATATTAAGTTCACATAATATATTAAAAAATTAGTTGATATTTTTTTCAGGAAAGAAATAAAGCTGTAATAATATCCAGACTTTTTACTAAATTAGCTTCTTTAAAGAAGAAAAGAAAGAAGTGATTTGAAGATTAATAGATTGATCATTTAAAACATTAAAACTAATGAATTCATATTTGACAAACGTTTGATTTTGATTTTAACAACAAGAGTCATCTACTAATGGAACGAAAAATCTAGTGAATACAAAAATATTTTATTAATGATTTGAAGTTTTAAGAAATGCTTTACTTTATATTATTAGTTAAAATCACAAAAGTTTATATAACATTTTCGTAATGTTAATTTTGATATTTTTTAATCACTAACGCTCTATATACTTGGACTCAAATTAAATAAGCATTATTGTGTGGTTTTATATATCCACGATAGGAGTGAAACAGCTGATTAGAACGATAGATGAATATACCGTATTGACCTTAGCTACTTTGGCGAGAGCGTTTCACTTTACCCATATTCCACAGCTGGTTGTAAAGCTTCATTCGGACGAAAAAAATTGAGATGTAAATAAATTTTCACTTTAAAAGAGCGTATCCTTTTCGAGCCAACACTATTATAGAGCCAACGCATATTACTATTAGTAGGACAAACGAAACGTAAAATTTATATGTAGTAATATAGAATGGTGATTTCAGGCTCTGAAACCGCAATTATCTCCTTGTAATGGAAACCTTTACTATTGTTATTGACTCACTTGCGGTAACAAAGATGCTTTGTGTGACGTCACTAAAGTAGAAACACTATCGTATTCAGTCTTAAAATAAAACGTTAAAAATGTTTAACAAAAGAAGAATATACAACTTAGTATTTACACCAAATGTTGTAAACTTAATCTAATACCAAATCACTTTTGAGTTTGACACATTTTTGATGACAGTTGTATAAACAATCTCGTGTTATAACACACAGGATATTTCAAGAATATTGAAAATATAATATCCCAAAAATTTCAGTGTGTTAAAATTAACTTGAAAGCGAATTTGAGACGTACGTTTATGTGACATATTTATTATGGAACTAGGCTATGTGTAAATTTTCCCTCAATATCTGGTTGCCAATTGCAAATCACAGACAGATGTTTTTCATTATAGAATGCAAATCATTAGTAACTATGAACACATTCAGGGTCAAATAGAGCTCTAAAAGCCATTTGTCACACTAACGTCTCTCTGTTATGAAAATATTTCTATTGTCGGAAAATCATTACAAATAATGAAACAGATGTATTTCTACATAAATTAAACATTTAGATATATTTAAGTATCCCCATGTCAATCTTTATAAATTAAAACTATTAGCCAATCAACATAGAAGAAAAATACTTTAATGCACCATAATAAAGAAGAAAATTAATTGAAATAATGGAAAGGCGGTTTAACAAAGAAGAAGAAGCAATCTTCGAAAGTGACTTGTCTACGGGCCCAGGTATTGAAAGTATTGTCTAAAACCAGTAATTTTAGCTTGATATTAAATTGTATCTATAATAAATTGTTTAACATAAAAATTCAAAGTGTATAACGTTCTTTTGTAGAAATTTATTTGTAATACTTTATTGTCTCCAAACTTCCCTAAACATAACATTTGACACTCAGGAGTTCGACTCGGGATACGTTATTTTCTTTAGATTGACAATTTTAAATTCGTTATATCTTTGAAATGGAATATCCGATTTTAATAATTTAAAAAGTATTTTACAGGTATTGAAATGGCCTTAGAAAAAGGATAAAGATAATTACAGAGGTATTCATAATATGATTTGTTTATTGTCGGCACTTTTATAGACTTTATAACGCAAAAAATTAGTTATAGTGGCATAATGACAGTAATTGGATAAATGGTATCACGGTCTTTTTTTATAGATAATAATGCGTTCTGTTATATTGTAGAATATTTTTATCCCTTATCTTCCATAGTTTTCGCAGCGCACGCGATAACACGTTTTCTATTTCACACCTTGGGTTACATTATTGCATTTTTTAAAGTAATATAGCCTAATGAAAATGCACGTTTCTAATGGTAAAAAAGTTTTTCAAATCGTTCCAGTAGTTTTTGTGCGAAAACATAACAACAAAAACACAAATGTTTCCGGTTTATAATATTAATTTAGACAAACGACAAGCGTTTTATATTCATCGTATTAGTGATACATGATTTCATAACGAAATTCATTTCACCTCTTATAGTAATTTTTATACGCAAGCTACTGCCAAAACCTCTTACCAAAGCCCAAGGCAAATTAATTATGCGATTTCCAAAATTTTCCACTGTCGGTTTCGAATTCGAAACCTTTACTAGCAAAGCGATTACTCGCAATAATGCACTATTAGTAAAAATGTATAAACTCATTTGTTTATATAAATATCAAATGTAAAAATATATACGCTGCTATAATTCCTTAACGTCGAAACGCTTTCAAAACCTCAAGGAAACTTAGATGCATAATGTTATGACGTAGATGTACAGTCGGCGTCAGCTTATTTATAGATGCTGATGGAACACATTTCACGCTCATTGAAAAGGCCAAATTCAAATGAATGACTAAAGCATATTTACAGACGTATTTTGAAACGAAGTTGATGAACAATACAATACTAAAACCCCTTGATGTTTTCAAATTTCTTCGGTTACGACTGTGTACATAGTTTCACAATGTTTATTAACGCTGATAGAACTCAGTGGTCCTACACTAATATCAATGTAATAATTATATACTTGTGACCATTAACTATTTACTATACCGCTATATATATCTGTATGTCGGAGAATAGGAGACAAGGAGAGCATAAAGAATAGGGTTCTCCGCCGACATCGTCAATAATGGCATCCATAATTTCTACGCTGTGGGCGTTCGTGGGTAATGTTTTTGCAATCATTATTGTTTAACTCGGATTATAATGTACGATCACTTAATGTTCCTGATATCAATTTACACAAACTCTTTAATAATAATAGCTAGGAACGCGACTGTTTCATCCAGTCGATCGCTCTGGCGGGCTATCACTCGGGAACTAGTCCGCTGTTGGCTCACGACGTATGACTCTGTCCCACGCCATAGACAGATGGCGCCAGCCTTCCACAGACTACTGCACTCCCAGAGACTACTGTACTCCGACATGTATAATGTAAACATGTACAAAACATATTTTATGGACTTACCAGATTTTTCTTATTATTATAACCTCTGATTGCTTTATAATATAAGATTACAATCTAGCCTTAAAGACTAATTACTAAGTATTATACTTTGACCTAATCTACCTAATATGTACTTGTATTATCTAAGTCTAGAGTGCAACGACTATGCTTAGTTTACTATAATGTCTATTGACTCACACTGTTCTTGAGTTCTTGCTTAAAACACCACAATGTACTATATTGTGTTACTGTATTTTCACTAACATAAAAGGTTTTGTTCTTTTGAGTCTTCTCTTTATCCGTGTGATATGCAGAAGTTTAGCAGCTTCGGGATTCACGTGATGGCGAAGTCTTTGGTAATGAGCTTTGGCAATTATTTCGAGGTAGTTATTAACGAGACCTATGTTTAGGTCCTTATGAAGATCGCTATACCTTATATACCAAGCTGCATTATAATCTCCCTAAGTAGTTTGTTTTGAAATTTTTGTATTATTTTTAACTACAATACAGGTACAGTTTGTATTTAAACATGTATAAAACATATTTTATAAACTTACTAGATGGTTAGTATTGATACAGTCTAGATGGTAGCTCATTATCTTGATAAAAGGTAATTTATTTTTAATTGTTATTACACTTATTGGACCCGAATTCTACTTTTTTGCTTGATGGCACCTCTTGACTAATAGGGTGGTAACTAGCCATGGCAGAAGCCTTCCGCCAGTCCAGACATTTTTATATTGGAAAATATAATTCCTTGAACTAGGATTGCGATGCGAGTATTTGGTATTACACCAGCTATTTAGCTAAAGACATTGCATATTTATTTTACTAAACCCTATGTTTCAGTGATATTTAAAACTAACCTCGTCCTTTTGCGAGATTAAAATCATGGTAAGGAAACCTATAAAAATAGGGAAAAAATCCAGGACGTTTGTCCCAACGGTCAATGATACGGATTGATTATTCCAATCTCCGATTGTAACTGAAGTAGTGAGATATGGTTAAAGAGGACGCTTTATAAAATGTGTATATAACATTAAAACACACTTTAATAGTAAGCAAAAAGAAAAGAATTAAAGTAAATTATTATAAAATAAAACCAAATAAAAGACTTTAGAAATGTTATGTAACAGATATAAGATAAGTAATGGCCTAATAAGGTCCCACTGCTCCGCACACACTCTTTTACTCCTAAAAGTGAGGGTTTTTAGAGTATATTCCCACAACGTTGATTGGGCGCGTCGGTAGACTACACATCCCCCAGAATTGCTCCAAAGATATGTATCCTCAAGATATTTTCCTTCATCAAAAACCACAATGATTATTTTTTAAAATATTAGTCACATAAGCTTTACAAAGAAAATATTATAATATCTACCCAGGATTCGACCCCGTGATTCTAAACCATAATCCACTTATCTAACCATTGGGTATAAACGTATACCGACTGTTTTATCGTCGTCGTCGTAAATAGAGATTAATTTTATTTGTAAAATTTGTTTGCGTCTGTACGGTGTCCTTATAAGCAAGAGTTTTAAGCCATATTGTGATAAAATGCTTAGCATGAAGTTTAAACGAATTCATTAGCCTGCAGAATTAACACACGTAATTATAATCTTTGGAGTCTGGATAAAAGTTGTGCTCTGTTTATAAAATGATATCCTTATCCGGAATATTTTCTATATACATTTCAATTGTAAAAAAAAATCATGTTTAAAAGCATCATTGACATATTCGTAGTCATCCTGCATTGTTTAGATGGCCTAACATTATAAGAAAATACTGTTAAATTATTTATAATATTAGGATCATAGAATTTTCATGCAAATCGTATCTTGTAATTGGTGAAAATTATATTAGAAGATTCCTTTACATCACATAATGGTTTTACGTTGTCTTGACGATACTAGCCTAAATGTTACATTATTGTACTTTAAGAAAATCGGACGCCTTGAAAATGTTGCGAATCACATTAATAGATAGACGCTAGTGAAGCCAATAAAAGCGTATTAATACAAAGATATACATAAAGCAAATACAAATTATGAGCACCTAATCCACAATTGGCCTTTATTCAGTGCAATATGGGTACATTGAACCAATCGTGGAGACTTTTGGTAATAAAACGATGATATACGTCGACTGTCGCATATTAATAGCCTAAAAACGCTTCAAATGTACGGCCTGAAAAATAAACTTCATTTGTCCTGAATACCTGAATGGTGATTGTAATAGTTTATAAAAATAAATACGCTTGCGCCACTCTGTATCTAGGGCGCGTTTATAATTCATAACGTCAAATAAAACTAAGAATGATCATTGGAAATAAATATTACGGGCATACCCCTTAATCTATCCTCGGTCTCGCTGGTGCAAGTACTCGACCGAGGTGCGAGTTCTCGTTTTTACTAGCATAGATCCTGGACTCGATTTCCGGCATGACAAATTTTGGAAATTGTATTTTTTAATATGTCTGTGGAATTTTTAATATGAACTAGTGTAATTCTTCAGTCGTGACTGGTTACCTGGCCACCAGCAAAGACGTGCCGAGGAGTAAAAGAAATTGAATTCCGGTACTACGCCGTGTAGCAACCAAAAGTGATAAATTACATCTCACCAAGTTAGCTCACGCGTAGTTTTTAGAAGTATAATAAACTAGCTGTTCTCCGCATGTCACCAGTTAGTTCCTGAACCTAAGGGAAGAAATCCTTACGTATTGAATGTCTATATTACGAAAAGAGTATCACTTTGCTAAGTTTCTGTTCAATCGCGAAGAGTTTTGATAATGACGTGAGTGAGGCAGTTTAGCAGTCCAACTTCATCTAAAGAAATAATTTTAGGCTAAAATGACGAAATTTCTTACATGCCTTTTTATGCATGTTTGAATCAAGTAGATTTTGTTCTCATTTTAAGGCTAACTTACCGCTTGCTTAGCCGGCATCGAATCCTGGACCATGTCAATACGACTGTACAGACTAATGCTCTAATAGTCCCCATCATAGCCGTTGCCCCATTAAAAAGCTCTCATCTCAATATTAAGTGTAATATTCATTATTTTGATCGTCTTACTAATTGATTTATGAGTACAGTACTAAGGGCGATAAGTGATCTCAGTGACAGCTCCAATTTTTATTTATAGTACATACATATCTTTCGTTGACCCCTTAATTTGTTAACCTTAATTGGACTTTGAGACACTTAACATATAGATACTTGATAGAAAAATAGACTTATAATATCCGAAAGATGTGGTAGCTTCTGCATTTAATTTTAAGCTTTTGAATACCAGTTGGTTTTATAGTGGCAAGAACAAATTAACCTACCGCCTACCTTCTCTCTGTTCGCTGTGACTGTCTAGCCTACCCTAGCCGCAAGGGTTGTCTGGAAGAGATCGCTATTTAGCGATAAGACCGCCCAATTGCACTCTAAATGTATCTAATGTTAAGTTATTGTATTTTACTGTGATTCTTTTTGTGGTGTTCAATAAAGTATACATCTTTCTACCTATCTAACTTGAATAACTAAACAGAACTAAATCTTAACTGCGAAAAAAAATTAAAAGGTTGTATTACTAAATTCTTACTATTAGTTCATAGTCTCTAGTTCAAATTTTCAATTGTCGATAAAAATATTTTATTCATCGATCGAATTTGAACTGTTGGGACCATCGGCCGTAGTTAGTTAGGGTATGATGCCGTGTAGATATCATAAGAGGTAAATTGTCTCTTACGAAGCGCACTTCCTAGAGTATATGATGATGCATGACTTAACATCAGATGAGAACACAGTCAAGTGCTAACCAGAAAGCAATTAAAAAAATGTACAATCGGATGTTAACTCCCTGTTGACTTAACTCCCTTATGCAGTATTTCGGCGTATATAGTAAGTGCTGTAATCCTTACTGCGGAGTTCACATAATATAAACATCTTCTCAATGTTCTTCTTCATTACTTGAAAGTCGTGTCTGTATTTCAGGTCGTGCGTCACTTACTTCACCAACGTCTTCCACCCCGTTCGGTGTCCTCGGCCGAATATTTTGTAAGCATTTAGTTGAGAAACTTGTGTCAATATGATTTTAATAATAAGTGTTGGTGCCAACACTTGTGTATGGTAGTGAAAGTTGGGTATGTAAGAAGAAGCACAAAAATAAAATAGAGATGAGAGCGTTGAGAAGTATGAAATTGAGAGACAACGTAAGAAATAGTGTGATAAGAGAACGGCGTGGTATAAAAGAAGATGTAGTGACTAAAATTGAGAAAGGTATGCTTAATGGTTTGGGCACGTAGAGAGAATGATGAAAGGAGACTAATAAAAAGGATTTATGAGTCAAGTGTGAATGGGAAAGTTGGGAGGGGAAGACCAAGGCGAACGTTCCGGGACCAAATCCAGGACATTATAAATAAAGGCCAGATCAAAAGTACTTTAAAGCGATAAACTTGTATGAAAGATTTAATAAGAATCGAAGAATCGCTTCTTCGATTCAAGGAGGTATGCAAGGATCGTGGCAAGTGGAAGGACTGCCTACCCTTATGGGAATGTGGCGTGATGCTATGTATCAATGTATATTTATTGAAGTAGACCCTTAAAACAGTGTACGGTTCCCTCATGTTAATTATTTCACCTCACTCCCAGACATTTTAACAAGTTCTGAAAATTAAACATCTGGAAAGATTTTAATGAATTATTTTAAGTGATTAAGCTGAAGAGTTTGTTTAGATAGTAAATTTATAGTGGCAATAGGCTACATGACATCACTTTATAACCAACAGGAGCAGAGTATCAAAAAAAACATTTTCAAAAACTGGAAAAATGTAACCTATATGAGAGCTGCTTTTGCCTGCGCTTTGTTACATCCCTAAATTCTATATTTATACCGCTGACCTGCAACTATCGATTGCTATGTTAGTCAAGATGTAAACAATCAGTCAGCGATATATTGCTATAAGACCCGTAGCTCTGCCTCAAACAGTTAGTCGTTCTGGTAATTAGTCGAATTACTGTCCAAGACTACGGACCTGGTTTCCGCCTGCCGGTCTGGACTAGAAATAAGACTACGGTCCTGACCAATATTTTTGCTGATAGACCTTTTGAAAAGGTGCTCGCGAGTCGCGGAATAAAGTGTTTCTAGTAAACTGTCAAAGTTGTGAAAATTATTAAATCATATAATAATTAACAAAACTAAGTTTCTAGCCAGTGTAGTGCTTTCTTTTATAAACACTGAGACTCCGAGACTAACAGCTTGTTGTATGACGAAACAGTCATGTATGATGGAATTGCTCTTCTTACAGAATTCTTAAAATAGGTCCCGATAGCATATTTTTAGTAATCAAAATTTGGTATGGTATTAACGTAAAGCTTACGTGACACGGATTAAGTTGCATGGGTCAGCTAGTGCCTGGCTTGTTCTGCCTGATTATAAGTAAAAGTATTTCCGTAACCCAAGGTAGAGCACTTTATGTACAAAATATTTGTACTCCTTAAGCCTAAAGAATTGTTTATGATCTTTTATCCAATCCAAAAGAGTGTGTTTTCTTGAATTATTACATAGCAAAACTACTTTTACCAATGCACACACATAATATAAAGAATTTGTGTCTTATAATATGAAGATGTTTTAAAATATTACACCAATTTGACAGCATTATAAAAGCTTTTAAATGTTTATCAAGAGCTTTGAGCTGAATAGCGCAGTAATTTCGGCCTCATCTACGTCATGCATTCAATAAAGAAATGGGGCGCCAACTTTTGTATTAAACAATTGGCGTAATGGTCAATTTGCCCTTGATTCAACTTATTGAAGTTCTTGAGAAAATAAAGTTTAGTAATAGGTTATAAGTCTCTGGCAAGCGGTTATCAGACATAACCTATTTTTGACATTTAAAAACGTCAAAGCGGCTTACCTTACAAAACATTATATACAAATAACATGGACAAACAAACATTGAACCCCTGAAAAATAATTTTTCTAGCACTATCTCGAATATTATAAGTAATTTCGATGATATGGGCAAACCTATAGGTATAAAAATATCGTAACGAAAGCATTGAATACCTTTTTTAAAATATTTTTCACAAAGAGGGCTGTGAACCTCGTAAAGAATGACATGTTTTTACATATTTAAAGATTTTGTTTTGTTACGCAGCTGAAATTTGTGTATTTATATTTGAGCACAAATTGCATACACCATTTGATCTGAAATGTATTTTACATGGTTTTAAAGCAATGCTTAGAATCCTAATTATTTTTTGTTTTAATATTGTATTTAAGTAAAGAATTTTTAATCGATCTATAGAGGTATTAAACTTTCTCATACAGTCTGATTTAATGAAAGCGGTTATTTCGTTTTGGGAATAATGTAGAAATGTATTTGTAAAAGTACGCAATTTATAGGTATGTATTGTATGTTATTTTATGCTGCCTATTTCATTGTAACACCAATTAAGATTGAATTTTACATCTATTTTTTATTAACGGTTTGGTGTCTTCTGAAGCGGCAAATAGTGAATTTGTATAGTCATTAAGGAAATCTGAAAAAACTCACTGCTTAAAAATGCTGTGTAGTTTTTATTCTTTGCTCTTTATGGTGTAAAGATACTCTTACTAACAAAGCATGCTATTTTTTTCCATTGGGTAAATAGAACTTGTGCAACTACTTTAATGAATGCGCCTTAAATTGTCTCAGCGGATGTGGTATGCTTTGTTCATCGGATCCAGAAAATCCTATTCATTTTGAATAACAAAAAGCGTTTTAAAATGAAGCAAGGCAACATAGCCTAGAACTCACTTGGATAATTGTTACAAAATCAGGTTATGTTAACTTGTCACAGAACTTATTTAAAATAGTTTCTTGGTCTGTAAATTTCATGGCAGAGATAAATAAAAGACAGAAGTGGCACCAACTTTTTTAGTTTATATAAAAGTAAGCACTTGATGGTAATAATTAAGACTGCAAATACCTAGCGCAATGATAACACTAAAATAATTCAAATATTGTGTTTACAAATAGGACAGTGCAAATCAAGAGCATTTTCCCCGGTAAGCGGTCAGTGAAAGTGTATTGAAAGCGGCGTGCATTGTTTGACCCTAGATTGAAATGCTTTCGGAGCTGACGTTGGAATGCTTCCAACAAAAAAAGCATATATATTTTACTAGCTGAACCCGCGACTTCGTCTGCGTGGAATGTTTTTTGGGTAGCATTTTCATTAATTTAGAGAAATTGTTTTACAAATCAGAAACATACCCGCACTGACCCTTGAGGGTGAAATTTCCTAAAATTTAGTTTTGGTAGTTTTAAATACCATAAAAGATATAGTTTGTAAATGTGAGGTTTGAATTTGTTTTTTAATGTGAAAATTTGAATTTTTTTAATTAATACCCCCGCAACCCCCTTTGCGGGTTAATTTCTGAAAATCTGTTCTTAGCTGGCCTCTACTCGGCGAAAGGAATATTCCTAAAATATTTCGAGTATCTCGCCTTATGGTTCCAGGGATATCGTGATGAGTCAATAGATACCTGGATATCCCTTTTATATACAATTTATATTTAGAATTTTACTAATAAATGCCAGTGATACGGCTATTTGAGTTAATACAACCTATACATAAAGTTATAAAAGTTTTAATAACTTTATATGCTAATATGAAGATAAAAAATTTGTTTGTTACGGGTAAAATAAAATCGAACTGATTTTAAAAAACGTTCACATCAATTTAATGGTTATAAGAAAATAAAATGATAAGTTATGATTTATTCATATATACCAACTGCCTCATTGGTCTAGTGGTTAGCATGTTCGACTACAGAGGTCCTGGTTTCGAGTCCCGGGTCGGGCCAATTCAAATATCAATATTGAGTTTTCTATTAACATTTTCTCAATATTCGCCCGAAGTTGGGAAGTTGGCGGTGAGATCCACCCCCGTGCCTCGGAGAGCACGTTAAGCCGTCGGTCCTGCGCCTGATCTCTCTCCGGTCGTGTCGGATTCCCGTCACATCGGACTATGAGAGTGAAGGAATAGAGAGTGCACTTGTGTACTATGCCTGCTAATCCGCACTGGAGCAGCGTGGTGGTTCTATGCTCTAAAAACCCTCACTCCTCGGAGTGAGGAGGCCTGTGCCCAGCAGTGGGACGTTAATGGGCTGCTACTTACTTACTTATGATTTATTCAACTGGACCAGGATTTTTATTTATTCACGCTAATCTCAAAAAGCTTGACCATTTTTGAAACTACTTTTACTAACAGAATCAGGTGCTATAAACATTAACAAAAAATACATTAATCCCGAAGTTATTAAAAGTGTGTAAGTAATATCACTCAAAGCTATACCAGGTTTAATCGTGTATATTTAGATTTTATACATCACAAATAATCACTCTTAGGCGGTAGAGCGATAACCTGTTTTCTCTTGTTACTTAAAAATGACAACTTAATATTTTACCTGAACAGTACAGCTTGACAGTGTTTTATTGTATTTCAGTGGTCACATATATTACCCTCAGTACAATTTTTACCAACAAAAGCAAACACAAGCAGCATTGAAATAACGCAACGTAATATTGACCTAATAATAGCAGTGCTTTTAAAATTTGCACGACCCACTTTGCAAGTTCAGCGAATTATTTCAATATTCATCTGGCAAACTTAAAACCTCAATGCGAGTGATGCATTAAATATTGAGTATTCCAAAAATAAACTTTAGCACAACGATCGGTATTCATAACAAGTATGCTTATTGGAAGTTTGCAGACAGACGAATAAAACCCTTTTTTTATAGCTGACAGGTTGATTGTGATCACACCTGATGGTAAGTGATGATACAATCTAAGATGGAAGTGCGCTTACCTCTTATGGTTTCTACACAGCATCGTACCGGAACACAAATATCTATGTTTGGCGGTACGTTTTTCCTGGTTGGGTAGTACCTAGCCACGACCGAAGCCTCCCACTAGACGAGACTGTCCAATTAGAAAATATAATTTCCTAAATTCGCCCTACCGGGCATCGAACCCTTAATGATTAGGAGAATAATATAAAATAAATTATAAATTCAAATTCCATTAGAAGTTTAACAATTTCATTAAAGCCCGCAGTCGCATGTATTGTATATAGAACTAAGCAAAAATTAAAGTAAGTAGCAGCCATTTAACGTCCCACTGCTAGGCACAGGCCTCCTCACTCCGAGAATCGAGGGTTTTTAGAGCATAGACCCACCACGCTGCTCCACTGCGGATAGGCAGGCATAGTACACAAGTGCACTCTCTATTCCTTCACTCTCATAGTCCGATGTGATGGGAATCCGACACGACCGGAGAGAGATCAGGTGCAGGACCGACGGCTTAACGTGCTCTCCGAGGCACGGAGGTGGTTCACACCGCCAACTTCCTATAAGAAAAATTATTATTTTAAAACTAAGTAGTGATTTTTAATCCAACCTCGAAGCCTAAACAACGTTAACCAAATTTATCTAGTACCTAAAACACTCCTAAGCCAATAAACAGCTTAAGACCACGCAGACCGTAGGAAACATAATTAACAGGAATAATAATTATTCCTGTAGTTTTCGCTATAACTTTTATACCGTTAACGAGGCATTTTTTCACAGAATTATAAAAACTACATAAACGAAACTGCGAGCATGCGCTAGCACCATAACAATGTACGTGTTGGGAAATAATTCAATGGTAATCCTTTAAGCTGTATCTACCTCAGATCAGGTTATTTATTACATACAACTGGTGAAAGTTGCTGATTCAAAGAATTCTTACTAAAATCAAAATATAATTGTATTTCAATCACCCCTATCTGACGCAATCTTGCTTTTCTCACTTTCTTTCGTCGACATTTTAAATTGCAGGCGACGTGTTTGCATAAATCCCACGAACAATGTGGACTGATATAATACTTTTTATGGTAGCACCTCTTTGTTTATATTAAGCACAACAAAATAACTTAACGTACTTACAAATGACGGTATACACTACCTAGATTACAATTTTTCCTGTAAATTATAGGCAAGAGCCAACATTTTCTATATTAGAAATCAACCGAAATGAATGATTTAAAAGAAAGTATGTATGGGTTAAGAATGCATGAATTACTCATCAAATGTTTACTCTACGCTGATGATCAAGTAATACTTGCATCATCTGCTAATGAGCTAAATAACAGGAGATGGGAAATATTATGCATGAAGCTTTAAAAAGGAAAGGAATGAAAGTGAATGTAAACGAAACGAAAATTATGCTCTTTGAAAGAGATGAATGGCAATATTTTGATAGATGGGGAACAAGTGGAAGAGGTGAAAGAATTTGTATACTTGGGATATAAATTTACAAAAGATGGAATATATGAAAATGATATTGAAAGGAGAGTGAATGCAGGGAATGTGGTAAATGGTGCTCTGCACGCCTTTATGTATAGAGCGATGGTGTCTCAAAGGGCCAGACTGGCTGTACATGCAGGAGTGTTGGTGTCAACACTTATGTATGATAGTGAAAGCACGGTAGGGCAGAAGAATCACAAAAGTGAAATAAATGCGGTAGAAATGAGAGTGTTAAGAAGTATGAGTGGATTGAAAGTGAGTGACAAAGTAAGAAATAGTGTGACAAAAGAAAGGTATAAATGAAGATGTAGTGACTAAAATTGAGAAAGGTATGCTTAGATGGTTTTTTAAATGGACATTTTAAATAATTGTCAGGTCAAGAGTACTCTAAACGGACGAACTTGTATGAAAGGTTTAATCAGAATAAATATAATAGGAGCTATGCAAGGATCGTGGTAAGTGGAAGGACATGGTCTCTGCCTACCCCTATGGGAATGAGGCATTATGCTATGTATGTATTAACAACGTCATTCGGAACATCAGTCTTATCGCTCCTTGAAGCTATAAAGGAATAAATCGAGGCTTGACTCAACATTCAATTTAGTATTTGTGTAATGTGTAATTCAGAAATTCAGGTCATTTAATTTTAACTTAAGTACATAAGACGCTGTTTTCCCTGTTAATACGAATGGACAATTTAGTTTTCGGCCTGTTATGTTTGTAGCGTGAAAATATTTGTTAAGTTAAAACATCATTAGGCGAGCTGTGCTCTTTGTGTACTGGGTATAGAATTAGAGTAAGCCGTCACGCTCGGATACGTGTCTCGTCTACTAAGGTAGTGAGCGAAATATAAGCAACGCGTTACTGCTATACTTAATATAACATCACTGACAATACACAAGCGACAATAAGTTACATCCAATCATATTCGTTATATACAATAATTGTTATTAACCTCGTCTAGATAAAGTTTTCATTAAATTTGTGTTAATTTAAGCACATATCAATTCTTTTTTAAAAATATTACAGCTGAGTTAACAAAACTCCATTTGTACCTGCATGCGCGATCGTAAGCGCTGAAATATCTTAATTACTATTTTATTGTTAATTACTATTTAACTTATTATAAAGTATAAGTAATGAAGAAAGTTCAATTTAATGAAAAAAAGCTTTAATCGTCCAACTTTCTTTACTCCAAAATCTGACTGTCCTTTTGCCTGTATTTATGCGACAGATAATAAACCTTTTAGCGGTTTACTCGATAAGAGGTAATGGATATTAATTATTTTATGGCAGCGTTTTAATTCCCACTAAAAGGTTTAGATCAAACCAATAAAATGACATAATTCTGTAATAGTTTTATTCAGTATGTTGCTAAATTTCCTTTTATATATGTTGGCAATTTGTAAAAAGGACTCAGTCAAGTAGTGGCGTCTATAAACGTATGCATTTTTTTTATTGCTGACAAGATATTCATCTTTGCAGGTAGACTGGTAACTAGCCACACATTACAATTTCCAAAATTCACTGCCAAAAATCGAACCCAACACCTCTGCCAACGAACGCACAGCCCCATGAATCACACGTGTGTTGTCAGTGATGACCTACGGCTCCGAAACGTGGTCGCTGACTATGGGCCTCATACGAAAGCTCAGAGTCGCTCAGCGTGCGATGGAGAGGGCTATGCTCGGAATTTCTCTACGTGATCAAATCAGAAATGAGGAGATCCGTAGCAGAACCAAAGTCCCGACATAGCCCTACGAATCGCGAATCTGAAGCGGCACATAGTCCGACGGGCTGATAGACGTTGGGGCCCGAAGGTGCCGGATTGGCGACCCCACACCGGGCGGCGCAGTGTAGGGAGACCCCCCACAAGGTGGACCGACGGCAAAAAGGGTCGCCGGTAGCCACTGGAGCCAGGCGGCGCAAGATCGGGCCTTGTGGACATCATTACGTGAGACCTATAGCCAGCAGTGGACGTCCATTGGTTGAAGCGACGACGACTTTTTTTTGTTCTTATTGTAAATTTATTGCCTATACTTCCCTTTTCTGCATCTATGTTTATACCTGTAATTGAGGTGACAGTTAGCACAATTGTTGTAATTAGTATTAAGTGCCTTATTAATGTTTACATTGTTGGTTTAATAAAAAGAAGAAAGAACAAATAAAAAGAGGTCTTCGGTTCGATATCTAATAAGGTAAATTTAAGAAATCGCATCGAGTCTGGCTTCGGTTGTAGCTAATTTAGAAAATGCAGACATAAAACTATATGATTTATCATTGTCAGATTAGCGCGCTTCTATCTAAGACAGCCAAGCTCTAACCTATTGACAGTAAAAATACTTACGAAGCTTAATTAAATAATAAGCGAACAGTTTCTTAAATAAGTTATGCGTCATATAAAGCCAGGTGGCTGAAATGTGCGGTTTATTGACTGGCTCAACCTGGCTGAACAAACAGAGCTTTTATCTTGTTACCACGAAGCAGTGCTCTATAAAGTGGTTAAATTTGGCGCAATATACAAAGCATTGTAGGTGTCGTCAAATCGAAAAGTGGTTTGGGAATTGGAATTTATTTCACTTGCAGGCAGGTCCGTTTATAAATGTAAGAGTGCCTATTGTTTTTTTATTTTATTTTATACAGTTAGCATTTGTCTATATATAGACACTTAGTTTGAATTTGGGTAAATTCTTACTGGGAATCTACGTCGTAAAATGTATGTATGGCGAATATTAAATCTATCGGGCGAATCTCGTAGTTAGTGATTGTTTTCTGCGTATACCACACAATACTACACAAAACTGCATATTGTACACCAAATACATTAAAAAAACAATAAAATTAAGATATATATATATATACATTAAGGAGTACAATTAACGGCCTTATCACTGAAATTGCAATCTCGTCCAGGCAACCAAAATTGCTTAAAACAGCACATAAAACGGAAGCAGAGAGTTGTACTAAATTTTTTTAAAGCTATATAAACTGCGTACATCCTGATCCCGTGGGAATTTGGGGAAACCCAGTCTTAGTGAGAGTAAACATTGAGAAAGGAAAATATATGATAAATTTCATAATTTCGTGATACATATATGTCGGAGGGCAGATGTATGTGGAACGCTGGCGCCATCTATCGGCGTGGACAGAGTCAATGGTGGCTGTCCGGCGGGAGTCACTCGGCAGTTGTCGAGTAGCCGGTTGTCGACCGGAGTAGTCTACTGTTGGAACTGTCGCATTCCTAGCTATTGGTGTTAATGAATTTGTGTAAACTGATATCGGGAACATTAAGTGATTGAACATTATAATCCGAGTTAATTAATAAAGTGTTTGATTGCACCAACATTACCCACGGGCGCCCACAGAATAAGAAATTAAATAATTGATCCAATTAATAACGATGTCGGCGGAGAGCCCTGCGCCCCTGTGCTTTATGCTTCTCCGTTTTCTCTTATTCTCCGACATATATATAAGTGTGTGTAAGTAAGTAGCAGTCCATTAACGTCCCACTGTTGGGCACAGGCCTCCTCACTCATAGAAGAGAGGGTTGTTAGAGCTGCTGCACTTCGAGTTGGTAGGCATAGTACATTACACTCTCATATGCCGACTCTCCGAGGCACAAGGGTGGATCACACCGCCAAGTCTCCAACTTCGTCGAAATATTGAAAAAAATTTAATATAAAACTCATTATCGATTTTTGAGTTGGCCCGACCCGAGACTCGAACCCAGGACCTTATGACTGTCGCCGAAAATACTAACCACTAGACCAATTGGTTTATATATATATACATATAGATTAATCCCTAATTATGACGTCAGAATATTATACTACGATATAATGTTCTATAATCAGTATACTCGTTTAGTCATTTTTCCAATTCGCGTGAATCTATTATATAGACTAGTCCTAATACATCGAATTAAAATATTCGTATATATTTCCATAGAACAGTTTATTAACAAAAGAAAGTGTCGTTCAAACACAGACAGATAATATGCTTTTATGTGTTCCTCAGTACACCAGGCTCATCTCGTTATCAAAGCCCTGACTAGTTTTTTTGGTTTACTGTAATCTCACCGGATGGTAAACGATTATACAGTCTAATTTAAAAGTGCGCTAAACTGGTAAGAATAAGAGGGAGGTACATCACCGTATCGAGCTCAGTATTTTTGTTTTGTTGTACATCTTTGTTAGTGGTAACTAGCAACGGCTCAAGCCTCCCACCAGTCCAGACTTAAACCATGCAATTTCTTACATTTGTCCTATCGTAAATTATGGGGCCATTTTACTTATCAAATGTCTAAACGTTTTCCATAATTTATATGATACGAGGCACTAAACATTCCTCGGAAAACTAAAGCCAATGACATTGGGTATAGAATGTATCATCACCACACCCACTGCTGATGTCATTGCAGACGAAAACCTCGATACCCATGTCACCTTGAACGAATTGTTAGCAGGTGCAAAATGCACTGTTGGAGCATTTACACACTATACCAACATAATCCTGACTCATTACGTAATAATTTTGTTTTATATTGCCTTTTATAAGGCACGTTTTAAATTGATGCTATTTTTACATTACTACAATTGTTTTCGTGTGTCATCCATAGCATTACCGCCACTCGGCGGAGAAGCCAAGTCTAATATGGCTGCTCCCATGGCTCACATCAGATGTTTCACTTGCATCGTGGTTTATGGAATATATAGAAATGTATTTTTTACCAATTGACTATTTGATCATGATATATATAGATATGTACTGAGAATGGAAACCAATAGAAGGATTTGGATGAAAATATGAATGAGCATATTTCATTTTATATATAGATATACTATTAACCACCCTTCACTTATCGACCTTAGTCATCCGCTTATTAGTCATTACTAATAAGGTAAAGACAATTATTTCTGTAATCATTATTGCATTAATTAATTCATCTATTATACTACATATACATCATTGGTCTTGTGGTCAGCATGTTCGACTACAGACATGAGTTCTTGGGTTTGAATCCCGGGTCGGGCCAATTCAAAATTGGATATATATTGAGTTTTCTTATAAGATTTTCTCTATATTTGTGCGAGGTTGGGAAGTTAGCAGTGTGATCCACTTCCGTGTCTCGGAGAGCACGCTAAGCCGTCGGTCATGAGTCCGTTTTCACTCCGGTCGTGTCGGATTCCCGTCACGTCGGACTATGAGAGTAAAGGAATAGAGAGTGCACTTGTGTACAATGCCTGCCAATCCACGGTGGAGCAGCGTGGTAGGTCTATGCTCTAATAACCCTCTCTCATAAGACAGGGGAGACCTGTGCTCAGAAGTGGGACGTTGATGGGCTGCTACTTACCTTATTTTACCAATATATAATAGACATAATATTTCATAGTATAATAAAGAACTCAGTTTTATATGTAGTAAGACATATAAATGATGTATATCGATGTAAGAAAGCGTATTTGCTAGAAGCCTCAATAAACCGAAAATCGGTTTTTGTATACCATTTTAATCAGAGGAAATACAGCGTGGATTGGTCTAGGTCCCATATATTTGAATGCTTGCCAATGATGTTGATTGGAGCGCGGTTATCTTCTTTTACGAGACGAAGGAGGCAAATGAGAGGCTAAGGGAGCAAGCGACTGAAGCCCTCCCTCGCCGTCGGAGGAGGCTGGGTGGCAGAACTCGCACATATACCGCTTCATGCTTCACTCTATTTAATGGTAGGTCCTCACTATCGGTGTCATACGGGTCACTAGAGTGGAATGCGTTAAGGAACTTCTAGTGATCTCACTCATAAATGAGGAGTGATCCACTGGGCTTTAGTTGGCATTCTGTTATCTGCGAGTCCTACACTCCCGATAGGTAAATTTATCTCATCGTTGTGCGTAAGGGAAAAATAAGGTCCCATTATTTAGAACGAAAAAAAACTTATTGCATAATTGCTTGGAACAACAGTTGTGTTTTTTGCTGTACCTCCATCAAAAATTGTATTTTCAAATTATTTTTAGCTTACAGTAATATTCAGATTAATATTTAATTTGTTTTATTAATAACGCCGTTTTTGTGCTCAGAAAACTTGCGCCATCAGTTTTAGAAAAGTTTTTTGACTCAGATGAAATTTCGTATTTTGAGGCTTTCAGCAAAACGATTTCTTACGTATATCGACGCATATATAATAAATAACTCTACTCTTTATTACAAAGTATTGTATATTATGCAACTAGCTCATCCTGCGAATTCGTCCGCGTGGAATAATGTTTCAGGTAGCATTTTTAATCATTTAAGCTAATTATTTTTCAAATAAGATAATTATATGAGCTATTTGCAATGTTTCACTGTAAATCGGCTCTTTCTGAAGCTCTAGACCAGTGTTTCCTACTTTTTTTGGGCTCTGCCCCACCTTAATATTCCAGAACTTTTATACACTGATTTGTTCCATAAAAAAATATAAATGACAAGTTTTAGGGAGAACTCACTATGAAATTGTTATCAAAACACAGTAAGTAAAAATTTAAAACATGTAATATAAAACTGAAATTCATTTTTATATTGATTTTTCTATATTTTGTCCCCCTTACAATCAAATTGTTACCTTGTGTGGCGTAGGCCCTACGTTGGGAACCACTTCTCTAGACCATTTGTGTACCAAATTTCTCTTAAATCGATGCAGTAGATTTGGAGTGGCAGTCAGAAGTATTTTCGCATGTATAGTACGACTATGGACTGTTATTTATTGAAGGTGAAACGTTTACAAACTTTAAGTGTCAGATTTATTTAAATCGAATCAACAGCTTAAAGAATAAGATTCAAGTTCCTAGCTGTAAAACTTACGATCTTCCCATTTCTCACAATCATTTTTGCTTATTAAAAAGAAGCCAGTGACCTTTTTCAGGCACTAGACTAACTGTGTACCAAATTTCATTTAAATCGGTTCATTAGTATAAGTGAAAGCGCGATGGACAGTTACTTTCGTATTTATAATATTAGTAAGGAAGTAAGGATAAAGAGTGGGCACGTGGAAGAAGAGTTAAGATATTCCTAATATAATCAATTATTTAGTGAGGATTTCTTGTTAAATTTAATATCCAAAATTGCAAGTAAAATGCCTTATTAAAAAAAATTATTTATTTTTATACAGATACAAATATTTTGAATCACATGTCGGTACATTCTTTGAAAGATGCAGCGAAATCACTCTGATCATAGTCTCCTTTATAGTATTGAACTCCGGGACATCTTTAAGAGTCTCACAGAGATCAAGGTATGTACTTGCTACCTCATCATCGCGGTTATTCTCGACAAAATCCCTGCAAAATTTCACCGTATTATCACAAAGATACAAGCTTCACTAACTATACACTTCCAACTATTACCTCGAACTCTCCATAATTTTGTCTCATACAAACGTTGACAAAATATTTTTTATTCATCCATTCAAGCTCAAATACATTTTTAGGACATGTATGTGACACATTACTAGTTTTTTAAATGTTAATTAATGTATTTATTTTCTAAATATTTTAAAGCGCCATCTATGTAAACCTTTAATAAAATTTTTAAGGATATTTTTCTTAAAAATATTCGTGCTAGATGGCGTAGGAAGTGATTTTGTTTGCCTTATATTACTTCTTTTATTTTAGTCTCAAATAAAGTCTATTATTCTTGATACGCTATTAAAAAGCTAGTCGTATGAATGTGAGCAACTTCTGTATAAATATTTAACGAGCTTTTTTTCTCAAACCAATCAAAATTTTCTTCTTGCACATAAGGAAAGTACTTTTTATTCATATCATGTTTTAAACCCTTACCAAGTTCTTTTAAAAATATTAATATCAATTTCAAAGCCATTTAGCTCGAACATTTAAACTTATTAATTATAAACATATAAAGAAACCTATGAACCTTTACGTGAGTATTGAATAGATAGCACTCAGTGATCAAATATATGATTGAAATTTTTCTAAAAGGTGAATAGAGCGATTGTGAGTAGGAATAAAAAAGAAGGTGTACTCTATAACAAACAGTGGTTGAGTTGTATATACAATCCAACTATCCAGATATGAAGTTGTCGCTTCCGTTGTCTTTTCGCTTAGATATTTTAAACTGTTTAATAGATTTTAACGCACTTCTCAGCAATAGGTAGAGGAAGATATAGCACATAAATGTCGAAAAACTCTAAGTTTTGTAATTTTATGTCATAGATTAAATTTATATTTATCCCAAGGACTTGAATATATTTAAAAGATTGATATTAAATCCGCAATGGTAAACATTTATCTCTAGAGGATAACCCGCACTTTTATCTTTTATGTATGACAAAAAAATTATTACCAAGTTAGTTTTTTACGATACAGTATTTGCCCTATCCAACTAAATTCATTAGATACATGTATATGGCATGTAGATCATAACTGCCCTTAGCATAAATTAGAGGTTTTAAAATCACAACTGCTGGCGAGCCGTACATTTCGTCCCAAGTTACTTAGGCAGTAAAAATATGCAGACGCAGTTGTGCAGGTCAGCCAATTTTAAATAAAAACCTCATTTATGTAACTCGTATAACTACGAACTCATGTCATGTCTTGTCTTTCCAAGATTTTTATATGCAGCTGAGACATGGACCGAGACGACACCTTCTAGGGAGAAGACGACTTTTAGGGACAAGTTGGACAGATTTCCGCACTAATCCTCCATACTCAGAGAACTTAAGATTAAACACAGACTGTCATCGCTTGTACAACTGCGAATACTTAAGTTCTCTGGCCAATTTGTCAGAAAGGAAGCAAATATCAAACACCTGGTGGGTCAAGGCCGTGTAGAATGGAAGCAGTCGCGTGGTCAATCTCCAACCAGATGGACAGATGCAATAAAAGCCGCGACTTAGCTTACTATAGCAGAATATTCTTGCAGTGCCGTTGACAGAGGCCGTTGGAGGATTATCACGAAGCGTGCATTAGAGCGTAACTGATAATCACGACCATTCTGCCAAGAGTGAACGAATAAGAAGAAGAATAACTACGGGTATTTACATTTATATTATTCGATACATCCTATTAAATTTTATTAGTTACTTACCTTAGAACTTCTCTTAAGTAGTTGAAATGGGACAGAAAACATAAACATTGCCCATTGCTCAGAGTTAAAGAAGTTTCTATTGGTGTGCTGTTTGGTTCCAATGTTTCACTGGTGCAAGGTGCCACATTAGAATCAGATAAAGACACGTGAGTGTCACAAGGTATATATTGCTTGAAATAAAGTTTTCTCAATAAAGTTGAGCATATAATTGGCATCTGTTTATTTATTTCTATTTCAGTAGTCGCCCTGTTATATGTTAAGGTTTCCATGTCTATAGCTACAGCTCTTCTGACCTCAGTCATAATGGATTCTATATCGACATTAGGTGAAAGACGATTAATTTCTTGGCAAAGTGTTTGAATGAACCAAGATCCTTTTTTGACGTCCCTGTAAAGAAAAATATTAGATATTTAAATATTTGTGAATATCTTTTGGCTGTGTCCAACTCATTCCTTGAGATGAAACACGTAATAAACATATAGTGAAACAAATTTTGAGGACAACGCTCTATATTAGTTACTGACATTATAAGTACTACTATTAACTATTGCTTTGAGTCAATTTCATTTACTTCAAAAATTTTAGTGAGGACACAAAAGAATGCAGAATAGTCTACATTTTCTTGGAATAAAAACTCATATTCAAATCGGCAAAAATGAGTCTGTGGAACTACTTGATGAAAATAAGTCATTAGTTCGTTTAATCGTGGTGTTTAACTTTCAAATGACTCTCCTATATAATTATGTTTATTAACACTTTGACTGCCGAGGGGGGTCAACATGACTGACACTAGCAACTTAATCGAGAGATCCAGCAGACTGAGATATAGTACTATAGTCGGTCATGAGGATCCCCCGCAGCAGCCAAAGTGTTAAATTGTGTCACTATTCTTTCAATTACTGCCTCATTGGTCTAGTGGTTAGCATGTTCAACTACAGACATGAGGTCCTGGGTTGGAGTCCCGGATCGGGTCGATTCGGGCCATTCAAAAATCAATATTGAGTGTTCTATTAAGATTTTCTCAATATTTGCCCGAAGTTGGTAAGTTACAGGTTTGATCCACCCCCGTGCCTCGGAGAGCACGTTAAGCCATCGGTCCTGCGCCTGATCTCTCTCCGCTCGTGTCAGATTTCCGTCACATCGGTCTATGAGAGTGAAGGAATAGAGAGTGCACTTGTGTACTATGCCTGCCAATCCGCAGTGGAGCAATGCGGTGGGTCTCTAAAAACCCTCTCTCATGCGAGTGAGGAAGCCTGTGCCCAGCAGTGGGACGTTAATGGGCTGGTACTTACCTTACTTACTTATTCTTTCAAAGCAGCGATCTTGGTGAACCTGGTAAGTTTTGATTTATAGTTAAATCAAAACTTAGGTAACCGGTTGTCATAAAACAATGACATTATAAATACCTGTAGGAAGGAGATCCAATGTAAGAACTGTGAAAAACTAATATATCTGATTCAAGTGGCAACGAATAAAATCCATGTTCGTCGTCTACATCTTTCCGTATTTGTCCTTCCTTCAATGCTAATACGGCTGGTGATATCTTCTTTCCTCGACATGCCTGAATATTGCCATAATAAAAATAAAAATTCGTAAATTTAACATGTAATTATTAGTGCCCCGTATTTATCGGAGTGTAAGATGCACTTCCCTTTTTATACTATTTAAAAAAAAAAATTTATTAGTTTCGCAAAATAATTGTTTATAGTTAACATAACAGGCAATGTTCCGTTCATTTATCACTCTACTCATACTCATATTTTTCTACTAAATGCTAATATTTTATATATATATATATATATATATATATATATATATATATATATATATATATTATATTGAATAGAATGATAAAGAGTTCACTTTTATATGAAACAAAGAATTTCAAAAATTAAGACAATTCCTACGCAATCTATCACGAACCTTTTTAAACGTGTTAGAACGTAAAATAAAACTTTTAAAGGTTTTACGTACGGTTTGAAAAGATGGCCTAACTTTCTAAAACATCAGAAAAAAACTGTATTGAAGTCAAGTTTCATCCACTACAAGTTTAAAAATGTATTTAAACTGGCGGTGGATGAATAAAATTATTTTATTAATAAATAAATTGAACAAGGTTTAGGTATATAAAGGGAGTGTGTAACCTAAATAAAAAAATTCGAAAAATACGGCATGTTTATGTTTATAAATGTAAACTAAGTTAAATAAAACAAACTAAAGTACCTAACCTGGATAATCAAAATCTTTGGTTTCGTTATGAGTGTGGGCTTATCGTGAGTTTTGAATTGATTTATTAATTCACTCTCGTTGTACTCTTGATCTTTGGCGCGAAGAAAACCTTCATAGGATCCATGAGTAAGTACTATAATAGCTACGCAGCCATAATCCGTAAAATCTTTCTCTTTAACTGAAAGACGAAAACATTAAGTTATAAAATTTGTACTTGAAAGCCACGATGGTGTTATGGTGTGACGCGTAGAATCTCGTTCAGAAAAGTCGAGTTCCGACCGGGCTGGCACAAATATATTTTTCGGAAACTAAGGCGGTTCGTTGTTCTCTCCAATGGATCATTGTGGTTTTCGCCCCAAGGAAACCATCATGAGAACATGTATATATTGGAAGTAATTCTGTAGTATCTGTAGCAGACCCACAATGGAAAATTCTCACTCCATTGAGTGTCTAACCCTATTCTTTTTCTTTTTATGGCTGACAGTTTAGTGCTTGACTGTGCTCTCAGCAAAAACGTGCCTCCAAACAAAAGCTATGCCTTCCGGTATGAGACTTTGTAGTAAGCATAAGAGATAAATTCCCTCTTTTATATTAGACATACAGTCTACTCCTTACCATCAGACGAGATCTTAGTTAGCGATAACCTGTCAGCATTAAACATAAAAAAAAACATTCAATAATGAAGTTAACTGAACTGTTTAAGGTAATTGCGGAGTAATTGATCTGCATTTACACCGCATTTCGATTATTTCTTTCTTTGTGTTATGATAAATATTAGATCTTATTAAGTGGTTTGACAAATGGCGATGTTATCTCGATAAAATGATCCCTCCAGACAACTAAGATAGCTAAGAAAAGGCCTTTTTGGGTGTGTATTTTTATACAGATTCGATGGCCTCGCTAGCTTAACAATGTGACTAATGGTAGAGGCACGGATCGATACCAGACAGCAAATTTAGGAAATTGATTTATTTATTTGTCTGATCTAGTGGCTGGTTACCACCCCACCGGCACAGAGGCACTGCCGAGCAAGTAAAACTATTAGCCAATCATACAAGTTTGATCTGATTATTATCATCTTTCGTTTTATGTTTTTTCGAATGTAAAATATCGACATCACCTCATAATTCAATATTAAAAATACTTTATATAACTTGAAAGAGAATAAAACTCATCTTGAAGTATAAAATCATTTACGAAAGATATTTCATTTAAGTTTAATCATAATTTAACTTGAAAGATTGTTCTTAAACTGAAAATCACCCAATCATTATCATTCATCCTTTCTATCAAATGAAAAATGAGTAACAGAAACCAGAATAATTATAAATAGACTGCTAAAACTCATAAAATAGTGTCAATATTACCATTAACCAGTTTTCTCACTTGTTTTACAGTTACACTTCTTTTACAGTTTCGAAACAACATTTATTTCGCAATACATACATACTAAGCAATCAACTTCAAATAAAGTAATGTCCCTTTATCTTTAAATAAATATCAACATCAATTTTATATCAAAGTGTGAGTGAATTTAAAGTTACAAGATTCAATTTTAGTTTGATGTCATCTTAACTTACATATTTTTATTTCTTCTAATATTTGGTCTTTAGTGAAATCATCGCGTACATGCACTTCAAAACCAAATCGGCTGAATGTTTTTTCGATTTCCTTCACGTCCTTTTTAGTTCCATATCTTGGTTTATATCCATCTACGTACTGTTGATTGAATACAAGTAAGAAATTCTTTTCAAAATTCTCCAATTTATATGTTGTGTCGTATCTGGTCAGAGCTCTTTTGTTGTAGAGAACTATTTCTTTTGGTGTTATTGTTTCCGGAGTAGGCGGTTCACTTAATTCACCACTTTTGTAGTCTTCGACGGATATTTTTGGCGGAGCACTCATTATTCCGTCTGACCGAGGTTCATTAATTTTCTGCTCTTCTTGTGCCTCCATTTCTAGTTCATTTTAAATTTTTACGAACCGTATTAGACAAAACAACACGATCACAGTTGCCCCTTTTAAATGAGTTATCGATTTGTACTTGATCAGATATCTTATCATTCCGATATTGAATTAAGTATCGAATGATGTCATCAAACTTACTTTTATAATTAAATATACTATTATGATTCAATTTCTACAATAATGAAATAGACTTCTACACTGACTTTTTGGTAACTTAAGCACACTAGCTGGGAGACAATTTCACATAATTGGCTCGAGAATGTATAATAAAATAAACAAAACCTTAAACATACATCTTTTGTCAAAATTTAAATTTAATAAAACTGTGAAAGAGTGGTTACTCACACAAACATAACATGACTGTGAAAAGCTATTAGAATGTTAGTATTGAAGTGTCTAAATACAACTGTTTATAAAACATACGTACACACACAGTCACACACGCATATCCACACGTACTTTCACTCAGTCATACACAACACGCACAGGAACACGCACACGCGCACACACACACACTCGCACACATACACACGCACACACAGAGACACACATACACATAGATACACACTCATGTGCACCAACTCATTTCTAAACCGTATCTTTCTTCAGTCTCCTTTTAAAAATTTATTTTATTTCATTTTGGCTCTTTGTTTGTATATGTATTTGCGAGGAGAGCGCTGTCGCCTAAAATACAGGATCATTCCTAGTTTAGGGACAGATGTTTTTCATACATTATTTTAGTGGTATATTGTTGTTTTGTACTTAATTTAGTTTACTTCTTGTACATAACATACTTTGAACAAATAAAATAAATTAAATCATTAATTAACTTAAAAAAACAATAAAAAAATTGCTTTTCTATTTATTTATTTTATTTATTTATATATCTTTATTGCACACATTCTGAATCAATATAATTTACAAAAATAATATCATGCAGATTAACAATTTAGCACGAAGTGTGCAAAGGCGGCCTTATTGCTATAAGCAATCTCTTACAGGCAACCCTTGCTGAAGGGAATTTATTAATTGTATCGCGGGGAATTGCGCAAATTTGATATAATGTCGAATAAATACTTATTTTAAATATCCATACATATATATATTATAACAATACTTACATAATTACAAATAAATACATAATATTTACATACGTAAAATACTATACATATACACACACACA